>OU015491.1:234060983-234160983 GCA_907164885.2 Dolomedes plantarius | reverse complement strand
AAGAAACAGGAACATGCAGCTTGTCAAAATCCACATTAAAAATCAAGAATGGCAACTAGTATCGATCTGATAAATAAAATATTAAACTTCTTTGATGCAAAATATCAATGAAGCAACTGTAGGTTTATATTTTATGTGTAACTTTTAGGCCGTCTGCACACGGAGCAACTCAAAAGAAACTGATAACTGGCTCCAGTCCGCAACTGGTTACAAACTCGTCCGACGAGTTTGTAACCAGTTGCGCCGTGTGCGTGGCTCCATTCATTTACATAGGTTGCGACTCATCACGGACTGGTTTGTGACTGGAGCCAGTTATCAGTTTCTTTTGAGTTGCTCCGTGTGCAGACGGCCTAACTCGGATACGCAACCCGTTTCTCAGATGACACCAAAAAATAGGACGACCGCCGTTTCGTCTAGAACATAGATTCTTAAACTGTGGTCCGCGGACCCCTGGGGATCCGCGTAGCCATTACCGGGAGTCCGGGAGACAATTTTGACATTAACAATCTATACCAAGATATTCTCGTGGAATTATCATGCGATATGTCTTTGAAACTACAATTCAACAAAAATGAACTCACAAACTTTTGGTTATTTCTCAGATCTGATTACCCTGCACTTGCAAATGAAGCCCTCCGACATTTGATTCCGTTCTGCACAACATATTTATGTATACAGGCTTTCTCGGTACTGTTATATATATGAAATCAAAGTATATGAACAAACTCAATGTAGAAGCGGACCTCAGAATAAAAGTTTCCAACATAGAACCTGACATTGCGGTTCTGGTTTCAAGAGAACCGCTGCACCCATCTCATTAAGGTATCCGTACACCTTCGGGGGTGATTTTTTGAAATTTTTTGAATTTTGTCTTTTTATCTATTTTTTATGATGACATTTAAGTTAAAACTTGAAAAAATATATATAAAATTTAGCTGTTACATTAAAATAATTTTTTTAGGGGGAGAAACTGGAAAAAATTGGTTAAAATTTGACAATCCGCATTGCATGGTAACTCAAAAACAAACAAATATATTACAATTTTGTAAATTGCAAAATGAAGATAATAACTGTCTGTGGGGAATAGTCTATTCACAAGATTGAACTATGTATACCTCAAAGTTTATAGCACTTAAAGTACTGATGTTCATAAAAATCACTTAAAATTCATTGTCACTTGCAATTTATACCAATGTAAACAAAAAACTAATCAATCTGCAATCATGAGCATACTCTATTCCCTTTATAAATATATATAGATAAAGTATGCAAAATTTTAAGGCATTTTAAGCGTAACTTTTTATAATAGGATGAATTGCGTTAAGAGAAACGATGAAAAAATTCATTTTGAGAAAACGCTAAAAATAACTTTATAACACATTTCTTACTTTAAAAATAATTATTTTCGTATTAAAATCCACCATATTTATAAACTTCAACCTCTTGGCTTTCTGCAACACTTATTTTTTTTTACCTAAGTGCTCTGAAAATTTTCCTGCGTCTCTTTGAAGCAGGAACAGAATGACGTATTGAATCATTCTTTCTAACGTTGTCTAAATGGTTATAGGCTTGCAATGTAAAAAATCCTGGATAACTAATATCCAACTTGTTAAAAACATTCAAACAACCTTTATATCCATCATTAAATTGCAATACTGCATCATACGCACCAAGTTTCATTGTTTTCAAACAAACAAATATCTCTTTTGGTAATTGTTGTCATATTATGCCATTCAGGCATTCGTTTGCATTTTGAGTTTTACCGTGGAGACACTTGCTAAAGAGTTCTCTTGAGCACAAATCTAAGTATACTGGTTTTATAGCATTCAATACCTTTTTTGGTAGACCAGCATACTTTTCTTTAAAATAATTTTTTTAGGAGGAAAAACTGGAAAAAATTGGTCAAAATTTGACATTCCGCATTGCATGGTAACTCATTCCGCATTGCATGGTAACTCAAAAACAAACAAATATATTACCATTTTATAAATAACCAAATGAAGATAATAACTGTCTGTGGGGAATAGTCTACTCTCAAGATTGAACTATGTGTACCTCAAAGTTTGTAGCACTTAAAGTACTGATGTTCATAAAAATCACTTAAAATTCATTGTCACTTGCAATTTATACCAATGTAAACAAAAAAACTAATCAATCTGCAATCATGAGCATACACTATTCCCTTTATAAATATATATAAATAAAGTATGCAAAATTTTAAGGCATTTTATGTGTAACTTTTTATAATAGGATGTATTGCGTTAAGAGAAACGATGAAAAAATTCATTTTGAGAAAACACTAAAAATAACTTTATAACACATTTCTTACTTTAAAAATAATTATTTTCATATTAAAATCCACCAGATTTATAAACTTCTCCCTCTTGGCTTTCTACAACACTTATTTTTTTTTCCTAAGGGCTCTGAGAATTTTCCTGCGTCTCTTTGACGCAGGAACAGAATGACGTATGGAATCATTTTTTCTAATGTTGTCTAAATGGTTGTAGGCTTGCAATGTAAAAAATCCTGGATAACTAATATCCAACTTATTTAAAACATTCAGGCAACCTTTGTATCCATCATTAAATTGCAGTACTGCATCATATGCTCCAAGTTTCATTGTTTTCAGACAAACAAATACCTCTTTTGGTAATCGTTGCCATATTATGCCATTCAGGCATTCATTTGCATTTTGAGTTTTACCGTGGAGACATTTACTCAAGAGTTCTCTTGAGCACAAATCTAAGTATACTGGCTTTACAGCATTCAATACCTCTTTTGGTAGACCAGCATACTTATCTTTAACAGATGTTCCGCATGCCAGTGCTCGCTGAAAGAAGCACCAGCTGTCTTTGCCCAGAGGACACTGCCCATGCATATGTTTTCGTGAACTGGATGCACAGTGGAATAATGCAGCAATAACATTTTGCTGCATTGCGTTTAGGTTACCAGTATTGTTACGTATAGCAATTCCATAGTAGTTCTGAAGTCTGTCTATAAATGTATCGGTCAGTTTCCCTTTTCCAGACAGACCCTTGGTTTTTGATTTTAATTTTCGCAGGCGGGACCCAACACGCTTTTGAATATGGCCTATACATTCAAATTTTGTGACACTGTTTTCACCGTATGTGTCTTTTACGCTTATGAATCCTTTGGAATCGCCATCACCATAATATTCAGTATACTGAAGCTGGCGTCTGTTTTCAGACCTTGAGAATATACGTGACGCACCAACGATTTCCATTTTTGACGCTGAGCCTTGAAAGTTACACTGGCATACATGATCAGCTTTCAATGACTCGTATTCCAGGTTTTTAGCCATCTTTTCTAGCTTTTTACATGTTGGACAGTATGATGACATGACCTCCAGATCCAATACTTTTCCACTGTCGATGGAAATTGCTGCAACACATCCGTTTAAAGAAGTATAGCCTCTCCGCTGCCATGTACCGTCCACTGAAACTCCACATTTCACAATTTCTTTGCCAAGATTTTCCTGCTTCTTCACTATGTCAGTTGCAGCCTTTTTCATAGAGTCCTCTGCTACTTCAGAAACAACTTTCAACAGTTTTTGTTCATGAGAAGTATATGCAGTTTTGGTCAATCTAGGTAAATTCAGAGTTGCACATAATTTATAAGCAGCTGAAAATCCTTTACCTATTTGGCGCATACCATATACTAGTCTCGTATTTACTTCAGGGAAATTTACATGTTTTTTAGAAGAGGCAAAACCCTTCTGAAACTCACACCCTTCACAACTCAAAAGGAAATGAGAACATAATCCATATCTAGTTTCTTCTTTAAATACTAGCTTCTCAGAATAGCACATTGGGCAGCAGAGTTCAGAAAAAACACTGGAAAGAATATCTAAATCAAAAATTCTATTTCCAGACATCGCTCCATTAGTTTTATCCGAGTCTAAAACAGTATCAACTTTAGACTTTATACAACTCGCAGTGCTTTGTACACACTCATCTACGTCATCGTTTTTGACATTTTTTGTAAAACGATTTCCGTAAAACTTGCGTTTTCGACTTCTTCCAATACTTTTACCCATTTTTACCAGAGAAAAGTAAAAACTAAATAGATTTAAAAACTTTAAAAAGCCAATAAAAACAACGCGGCAAATCTGCAGATATGTAAACAATCGCTTTTGAAATATAAGTTTGTTGCCAAGTTTAGGAATACAAGAGTGAAAATTATGTTGCCAGATATGTTTCCAAATATTTATAAATCCCTTGATTTTTATTTTTAAGTATTTCCTTTGACGTATAACCCAATTTCAGCGTTAAATCTAAAAAAAGAACGATGTAAACAAACATTTTGGCTTACTTCCGGTTTGCAGAATGACACTTCCGGTTGTAAAATTCTGCGACATGTAATATTTAAATTGCTGTAATTCGGCTTCTAATTAAGATAGAAGCATAATTCAAACGGAATTTGAAAGATAAAAGATTGGGCTTTAATGTTATTGCAAAAAACAAAAAACGATATTTTGACCGAAAATGCCGTTTTAAAGGTGTACGGGTACCTTAAGTAAAAATCATATACAGAAAGCATATTATAATAAGATAGATCTATTTCGACCAATATTTGACCAAGAAATGTTTGTATGAGTTTAATGTATTATGATTTGTAACTTTTAAAATTCTTTTCACTACTGTTCTTATTCATTTTATGTTTTTTATTCTATGTCCTAATAAAAATGTTAGTCTCTCTAAATGCGCAAGACCATTTATTAAAATAACCAGCAATACATTTTTACCAATATTTATTATAACGTAGTGCCTATGAGATTATTGAGACAGAAATTAAGTCTCAAAAACGACTTAAAATGCCTAGAGTTGGGATGGGGTCCGCAAAAAGAAATGTTGTTCAAGAGGGAGTCCTCGGACTACAAAAGTTTAAGAACCCCTGGTCTAGAAGGAGCCATGCCATAGTTAAAATTAATGTAGGAGAATTTAAGCTCTTAGTGCAAAATATCAATGAAACGAGGACAGTGATAGGTCTATATTTTCTGTAGAACTTAAACTGCATGCAACCGGTTACCGACGGCAGCCTATCTAGGCACGAGCTGAGCAGTTTTGAAACGATTTATGTTATTTTTTAGAGTAAATAACAAAATCCCCAGATTACACCAAAAAATGAGAAGACGTCTGTTGAGCCGTTTGGTCTAGATGTCTTAGTTAAGGTTAACATATGAGAAATGCATTTCTTTAGGTCAAAATATCAGTGAAACGATTGTAGTTTTATATTCTATGCGCATAACTTAAACGAACGGTATGCTACAAACGAACGGTATGTAGTTTTATATTCTATGCGCATAACTTAAACGAACGGCACTTTTCTGTTATAAGCACTACACTTCGCTTATTTTTAATCTTTGCGGAATTTAAAAGAAAAAGGTAAAAAACTTACCTTGAACGGGTTTAAAAAAATTTAAACCAGTTCAAGCTCACTATATGATTATTTACACACTTTCTTTTTTTTATGAAGGATACCTTGTTCTTGAGGTAATGTGATAGCTGCCTGCTCACCTTTAGGCAAATTCCGTATTTTAAAATCCATTACGTAAAAATGCGGTCCGATTTTCTGACGGACTCTAAATTCATTACAATTTAAAGTAAGCGTATTTAATTACGGCATTCCATGAAGTCTCATTATCTCCATGACCACGAAAATAATCGATCTCATATCGTCTCGTGATCCTTGAATCTCGAGATTTGTATATTTTAATATTGTAATTTGCCAATCATTAGTGTCATTATATCGCGATACTTTTCTCTCGCTGCGGCGATTTTTATAAAAATGCGCCAAATTGGCGTGAAAACGATTGTAGTGCTTATAACAGAAAAGTACCACTTAAACTGTATGCAACCGCTTACCAACGGTGGTTTACTTGGGCAAAAATGTGAGCCGTTTTGAAACGTCATGAGCTATTTTTCAGAGAAACTTGTGCAATTATACCAAAAAATAGGATGACCGCTGTCGAGACTAGAACGAGCGATGCTTTTCAGATCTTGTCGTCTACCACTCAATACCATACCTTTTCATTCGCGTATCCGAAACAGTCGTAAATATTCAGGCCTCTCCCGACTGGATGACTGCACCCTTCTATTGATTGGTCTTTTATCTCGTAAAATGCCGCAACCGCGTTTTATTGCATTAACGGAACCTCCGGTAATTCTCGGCCACTTTGCCAAAAAAAATCCCTCCTCTTAAGGCAACCCCAATGGATTCTCTGTGTTAACCTTCAGTGTTGACCAAGGATTGTCGACGTCGACTGACATTTTTTTTTAAATTTTACTCCGTATTAGAGAAAGAAATCTACCCTATTCATTTTAGAAATTTCGTCCACGAAAGAAAACGAGGTGTGTTTAAAACACAATATACTACATTTTCACCCCGAATAAGTAAAATTTTTAAAAAATGTTATTTGTATTTCAATTTAAAGAATAAAAACGATTTTAAAAAAAATTGGAGGTCGACAATCGTTGGAATCCTTTTCTCGTTAGGTTAACATCTGGCATCCTCCAATATGAAATGGTATTGCGTCAAGACACTATAACACAATTTCTTCCCAAGAAATTTTTGAAGCATTTTTAAAAATTATTTTGTATAAACTTTACCGATGATTTTAAAAATTATTACTAATTATTGGTTTTTTTTTCTTTGCATACTTCTGGTCTGACCTCCAAGTGGATGTTTCCTTTTTAGGGGGTGAGTCAATTCAAAATTTTATTGAGAAAGAATGAAAGAAAATATTTCTGCGATATAATGATGTTATTTTTGTTGACAGGGATACACGGCTATACACCTCGCCACTCTCTACAAACACACCATGATAGTGGACCTTTTGGTTCATACGTACGGTAAGTGAACTTGTTTAAATAAACACTGAAATAGTACTGACAATGAATCCTTTTTAAACCCCTAGGCTCTCTAGTGGTGCATGTTTTGGCTCTGGGCTCCGTCTGTTTGGCGAGTTTTGTCATCATCTTGAGCTGTCAATTTTGTACCAGCATTCGCGATAGACCGTGGCTCTGGAAGACTACACTTTGTCTGTCTTTGGTAAAAATTTAGCCATTTTAGGCATCCCCCGCCAGGCCCCCAGCGGTTATGCCTGGCCCTAAAAAGGGGTTGAAACCTAGGTCCCAGGCTATTTGTACGTCGCGAATGTGTATTTCCCCTTAGATCACCCTGTTTATGAAATCCGTTGGGTTTGAACAACATGATATAAATTTATTTATTTATCACAAATGCCAGGCTTTTACAATTAAGTCATTAACCTTCTGGCTTCCCAATACTTCTGAACAGTACATTTAAAACTACTAAGTGCAGGGCACGTGTCAATGTGGCAACTGTCCATCGAGCGTCCAGACTATATTAAATACAGGCGTTATATAAAAAGAGTAGTCTAGACAATAAATAGAAATAGTTCAGACATTATATAAATAGAATGTAATAACAGTCTTAATACAAACATAGTTTGGGTCATATTAAATATGCGTAATGTTTACCGTCAGTTGTCAGTAATTTTATATACTTGTCGATAAATAGTAATATTGAAAAGAAAATAGTTGAGTTTGTTCAATGACTTAGTTTGATTCAGCTCTTGATCCAAAAGTTGCTTATTTATTCAATGGAATGTTTCGTAAAAAGTAGAGGTATTTATATAATTTGCCAACATATACGCGCTTAATCTTTTGCTCATTTTATTTGAGAGAAAAATAATTTGAATAACAGTCGATGCTTGATTTTATCATAAATGTGATTATTCGGGCTAGTCTGACCAAATAGAAATATCGTATGCAGTTCTGCAACATACTGAAATTATTAAAATTGATACTATTATTTGCAACTAAATTAATAATAATTTATAAAACTGTATAACTTTACTTCATACACGTTTGTATTGCTGACTGTTTTTCTCTTAATATGAATGTGTGCATGTCTTTTTGCAATTTTAAACTGATAAAACATAACGTTGCATTGTAGTCATATGTTTATTTTTATGTGTGTCAAACTTATTTAACTGCATTTAAAGTTAAGTTCTAAAAATCTAAAATCATTTGAGGTTTTATTTTACTTCCACAAGGGATCCGAGACCTCAAATTTAGCCAATGGAAGGCCGACAGTATATTAAATATTCATCACAAAGAAACGTTCATCGTTAATTCAGGAAAATATTTTTGCAAAATACTTACAGCAGGCAACTGAATATAAATAAGATCTGTGAAAGTCACATGGATTCCGGTCGCCATTTTGATTGGCACTGTATTCAGCAATATTCAGAATTATATTAACATTGTATAAACTACATTCGTCATTTTCCTTACTTTACATAACCCCTTTTTTATTAACCGCCTGTGAAGTGCGGTCCTCCCACGGTTTTAGATTTACCCTGTAATTCAGTATTCGGGTTCAATCCTCTGCTGATTATTTTATGGTCTGTTCGTTTATTATTTGGTATCGCCGATAGCAGCAATACGCTTCCAACTTAGGCCGTCTGCACACGGGGCAACTCAAAAGAAACTGATTGTGCGTTTGCGCCGTGTGCGTGGCTCCATTCAATTACATAGGTTACGACTCATCACGGACTGGTTTGTGATTTGAGTCAGTTATCAGTTTCTTTTGAGTTGCTCCGTGTGCAGACAGCCTAAGACTGATAACCTACTCGCTGTATTGGATCAGTTGATGGACTGTCGGATCCGTGGTGCAACCAGAAACCGTTTTTAATTTTTGGCGCCGGATGATAGCCCAATGGTTAAGGCGATACCAGAGTCTGTGGGTTCGAGTCCCACTCTTGGCATGGACGTTTGTAATCGGCTTTAAGCCGTAGGTACCGGTGTATAAGGTATGGTTAGTAAACAAGGAATATGTTATTTTAAAAATTAATACTGAGGCGAAGCATATTATAAAAAGGCATTTAATAAGATAAAAACACAATGGTGATCATAATACAAGCGAAGCGTTCTAATGACAACCAACTACTACTGTTGCCACACATCTTGTAGTAATGTTACAATAAAGATAACAAACAACTTTTTTTGTTTAGTAATGCGATGTGATACAAAATTGGACCTTACAGGTGTAGCCCCCCCTCCCCCCAAAAAAAAGACCATGTAGCGCTCCAGAGCAAACTTTATCTTGGGGGGGGGGGGCTTGAAAAATTCCACTGGGATTCCATTTTTTCGAGACATTCCAGCATCTTCTGACGAGAAAGCAGGGTAGGGTACCTCATAGTTGAGGCCCGGCACAAAACGGATCAAAATTTTCTTCCAGAGCCCTTGACAATGCCCGATATATTAATGGATTTCACAAAATTGTTAAACTCTATTGTGGAGATAGTATTTCTGAACGTATATATTTTTTACCATGTTTTTATTAACTCGCTTTCTTGTTTGTCTGTGTGTTTGTCCAGTACAAATCTTGCAATCGATTTTCAACTAACTTCCCGACTAGCTAGACATTTGAAACTTTCAGAATGGCTCAGAACACGATGACAATGCATTCTTTTAATACTTTTATCCATCCTTAAGCAGATTTGAATTCATTTTCAGTTCATTTTGTTTTGTAGACTGTTGCAGCCATCTATCGGCCGCGATGGGAACGAAAAGTTAAACGCGAGTTAACTTCCGATTAACTTCATTTTCTTTCAAGTGGATGGGATAATTCATCCAAAGAATTTTTAAAAAAGTATTTTTTAATACATAGAATTGTCAAGTTTATAGGTTTCAATAGAAAATTTAAAAAAAAGGTGTATAAAAAGTTCTTTTTATCTTGTAATTATTGTTAAAATACATTCAGTTAATATTGTCTTTAAATAATGCTAAATTGAAACCGGATTTCAAGTGGAGAAATGTACCACAGAAATTCTTACCCAGGGCGACCGAAACTCTTTAGCCACGAGCTTGAGGCCATATTGGATTCTCTCAACTCAGCCTATGGAAAAAATGCTTCCAATGACTGTCGACTCGGGTTTAAACATTGTACTGCAATAGAGAAAGAAATTTTCGACTTATTCATTTTAGAAATGTTGTGCATTTTAAACACAGTATACCTTCTCTAATTATTCCAATTTAAAAATATTATTGGCTTTTCTTTTAAAGAGCGAAAGAGACTTCAAAAATTTGTTTCTCTATTACGGAGTACAATTTTATTTATTTTAGTCTTTGAAAGTGAATGATGTCCATCGGTTAAGACCTCTAGGGCTACTCCCAGCAGCATTCAGGACTCATTCTCTTTTGTCTTCCGAGTGAATTCGACAGACGAATTATCAACATTCAAAACAGTTGCCGGAATCGAGTTGAACGCTCGCCAGAGACAGGTGTGGAGAGCCGTTCTTCCGAGAACGTCCCGATGCTCAGGAAATCGGCGAGTCGATCTTGCGCCGCCGACACCTCTCCGAGGGAATGCCGGCTACCGGTCATTCCGTATTTCGCCCTCGACGGAGATGCGGGCCCCAGTCGGCAGAGGGGTGCGGAAGGCCCGTAATGGTTCTCCCATTCAAATCGCTTAAATAAGCCATTATCGGTAATAACAGTCTCGGAATCTATTTGCAACTCATTGCGACGTGTGCTTCCATATTTCCCCGTCCCAATCATTCCCGAAACAATTAACGGAGGTTAGACCACCCAAAATTTATGGAATGTTGGCCTTATCTTGCCTATTCCGCCGTCTTCCTTTTTATTTTGCCAAACTCTTATCTCGAAATCTAATCTGTCGCTTGAAAAAAGCAGAACGATTTCGTACAGGGCGCGACGAATGCCGAAGCGGTTGACGGGGAATTTGCATAGCTTATAAGAAGCGACAAGGACAGTGTCACCCGTACCACACACGTGCTCAATACTTGGTGGAGTATTCAGTTCCGTATTACAGCTATCACATATTTCTTTCCACTACGAGCTGAAAGTGTGACATTTCATCTCACTGACTGACTGACATACAACGCATAGACCAAACCGCTGGACCTAAAGGGCTGACATTTTGCATGGCGGTTCTTCTTATAGTGTAGGGGTGCACCAAGAAAGATTTTTGAAAAATTCTTCTTAGATTTTTTTAAATTAAATTTTTAAGCTGTCTTAGTAACTTTTTTAAGTTTGCATTTAAAATAATAATTTGGGGGTTATAAAATTTATATCACGAGAAAGATCCTAAAAATTCCTTTAAAATGAGATCTTTTTCGAATCTTTATTTCTATTTTCTGATTTTTGGGGAATTTTTAAAGATTTATTTTTAGAATTTAATTTATTAAATGCCGATCACGTGATTTCTTTTTCTGGTACTTTAAATAAATTTATCGTCACGTGCATAACAACGAAATAGACAAAATATATTTTTTTCTTGCTAATGCGGCAGGCAATTGGAAATTATCGAAAAAAAATATTAAAACACAATAAAAGATATTATGTTCCTCGAACTGTACTATATTAACTGTACTATATTCTTTAGTATGTCCAATTGCATTTAATTTGAATATTTTCTTCTACATTATTTTGTCTATAAAAACATCCCTTGCGATTTTTTTATAAATATATATATATATATATATATATATATATATATATATATATATATATATATATTTTTTTTTTTTTTACATCAATTGTATACATTGATCATAGTATTTATTATAAATATATATATATACATACATACATATATATATATATATATATATATATATATATATATATATATATATATATATATATATATATATATATATATATATATATATATTGGCATTAATTGCATACATTGACCATTGTATTTAATTTGAATGTACTCCGTAGCGAAGTGCGGGTTTTCAGCTAGTATATATATATATATATATATATATATACTTAGCTAGTTATTTGAGGGAGGGGGTGTTTGAACTCGATTTACTCCGTGTCACAACATTCGAGTAAAACTTGGAAGAAACGTACGCGTCTCTCTTAACTCGACTGGTCAAGTTAGAACCCCTGTAGAAACGCAAATGCTATTCACAATTTATCTTTAGATTCGTGATGTAAATTTGCGATAACGACTCTCTCTAAAATCTTCTGTGGGGCTTAATTGCACTGAAATGTGCCCTCGTGAGATACTATTTTTCTCGACATCACTGGACTCTTTGCCGTCATAGAAGCAGAAAATGAGGATTTGTATGCCTTCCAGTTGTGAATATATATATATATATATATATATATATATATATATATATATATATATATATATATATATATATATATATATATATATACAGTAACCACCGCTTATAGTGATCAGTGGTTATAAGAATCAACCGTTTTTAAGAATCAATATCGCAAAAACAAAAACAAATGTATCATTTCCATGTTAAAATTTTCGCTTTAAAGAATCAATCCACCGGTTTTAAGAATCACCTTACACTCTTCGCTTTCCTTTCATTTTTTCAAAAAAAGCCACTTAAACCCTCAAAAGACACGAAGTTCTTTCTTTCTTTTTTTTTTAAGAAAGAGTAATAATATGGGATGGAATACAGTCGCAAAATGCATACCTTTCTTTGTTAGACATAACATAATAGTTTCCCCTTAAACGCTTTAGCTAAACACTGTCCTATTAGCTTGACCCAGGGGCATCCTACCCGCCCGGATCCAATTTCACTTTTCTCCACTGACAAACAAAGACAGGGACTCTTTTTTCCCACCTCCCACATTCTGGTTGCGGCTTCCTGGACCCTGAAACACATAAAACTTCGGCGAAGTGTCCACTATCACTTAGGCAAACGTGACATTATTAGATTCATCACGTTATCAAACCGTGAAACGTAAGGTAGAAGGTGAATCTTGGTCTGAGACTATTGGTATTGAAAAAGGTATAAACAGCCTCCAGAAAACTTCATTACGTCAAACTACCATAGAAAACTATTTCTTGCACCCTTCCTGTAGTTGAAATGTTAAACTGTGAAGCAGGTATGTTGTAACAAATATTGGATTTTTTTCTTCTCTTATTATAATCATGTGTATCTACTTATAGGTCTAGAAATTAAGTTGTATTTTTAAAATTATAAAGAATAATTTCAATAAAAGATAATTAACGTAAATTAAAGAGTATTTTATGGTAAATTATCTAATATATGTATATATGGGTGTGTGTATGCCTGTCCAAAAACCTAAATTTCGGCTATAAGAATCAACCGCTTATAAGAATCAAAAACAGTAATAACAAACGTGATTCTTATAAGCGGAAATCACTGTATATATATATATATATATATATATATATATATATATTAACAAGCCATTTTTGCTGTATTCTCTTGGTTTGTTTCTGGGCGCAATTTGTCCATCAGGCTCATTTCTAGATTGATTTGTCGATAGCATTTTCAGCGCACGTTAATATATTAAATACCTTGTTTGTTCAGTTAGCATGGTAAATGGTGTGTTTCCATGTATATAAATTAAATGCCTAATTTTGCTTAATCGTCTTTAATCGGTGAGATTTTTAATCAGTATCAGTATAAAATGCTGAACCAGTGAGCTTATCAGCTGTTGCACTGTTTATCAGTATCACAACATAGGGCACAGACTTCCTCGTGTGTCTCAGTCACCCAGCGTCGAGGGGCTCCCCTTCTTCTCTAATTCTTTCTTTTTCTACCCTAACACATCTTGCATTCTTCGCTTTTCAAATGAACGTTAACTAAAATTCGTATCATATTTCGGGCGTGCATGACTTTGTGAAACTAATATGCAGATGTAGCATCTCATGTTCGTCATAGTATCGATACAGATGTTAATGGCGGTATTATATATATATATCTAAATGCATTAAATTTAACCAAGTTGAAAGTATTTTTATAACTTAACGGGATTCAGCTAAAAAGAATGTTTCTTCGTATCATCGTCGTCGTCATCACCTGTCCAATGTAGGCCCTAGTCGTCTCGGGGAGTTTCCACCATTCTGCCCTGTTCCCGGCAATAGTTTTTCAAGTGCTACAATTTAAATGGTTAGAGTCCCTATCAGTAGAATCAGACTATTTTGGGGGTTTTGGTCTACCTCTGGGTCGACTACCTTTAAAAGTACCATTTTTAGACCTCAGTTCCGGCACTTATACAGAATCTTGCCTCTGGTGCGTGGATGCCCTGAGTGCTTGATTTCTGTTTGTTTTTTGTCTATATTCTTCTAGTTTTTATCTAACTATGTTGGATTATTTATTTTTAGTTATATTTTTATTTTCATTATGAGGATATGAAGCTTCTGCGCTATCCTTTTTTGAAAAGTTTTATGTTTTCTTTGCTAGGGTAGGTTTTTAGCAGTCAATGCTTGGTTTTTATTTTTTGTTTGTTTGATTTTTTATATTTTACATGGTACTAAAATGTTTTAATATATTTTAGGATAATGTTAGTGGATATTGTTGCCTGAAGTATTGTAATCACATATAGTAAACAATTATTACTGCACCTTAATAATTTATTTTGACAGAATGCGCACAGCAGTTGACTGCAAAATACTCGATTTTTTAAAAAATATTCACTTTTTATGCATAAAAAATATTTTTACTTTTTTTGATTACCTTGAAATATTGTGTATATATATATATATACTAAACAGTATGTTATGCAGTTATTCAAAAAATTTCATGTAAATCAAGCAAAAATCACGAGTAGTACATACAATCGAACATAGGTCTAAAAAAGATACTTTAAAGGTACTTAAAAGTGACCACTCCCCTTAGATTGAAAAAGATACCCGAATCAAAAATTTCTTTCGGTGTTACGGTAAACGATTTTTGTTTTAAAATCCTTCAGCCGGAATCGGCAATCATTGAAACTATTTACCATTGACCGGTAGGGCTGCTGTCCAGCCTAACGTCTTAAATGCAATTTCGAGTTCTGTGGCAGCGCTGTTGACGTAACATTAAACTGAAGCTGACGGACTATTTGAGAATGCGATCGAATTGCAATTTACTCGGCGAGATCCACCAGGCTAAAGATCGGGATTCGGGTGATTTGAGTGAAGGTAATCCTGGGGCACAACGCAAAGTGAGATGTCCGCATTATTCCAGGTAATCGTTAAAGTCAGATGTCCCACTGCGGAACGAGGTGTATTGAATATTCGTGCCCCGAGGGGTGAAGACGCAGAGTATGTCAGCAACTCGCCTAATAACGTCGACGAGGGAATAAAATAAGCCACATCGAAATTCATTAGCGACAGAAACAAGCAACTAACACCGGAAGCCGAAATTATCGGGACCACCCTGGGCAGGCAGGGACCACCCACTGGATGCGGTTACGGGACAAAGTTTCTCACTTCGATGCTGATCCATCAATTTGTAGCGTCTTCATCTCGCCAGACGAGAGGAGGATTTTTTTTCTGTCGTCATTTATGCTCTGAAATCAGCAGTCGACGAGAAGGCTACTGGATTCGCCCTCCTCAAAGTTTCCACTGATGGTCCTCTTCAATTTGAAAGATATTTCTTCTATAAGGTACGCCAATAAAGTAACCGGACAAATTTTTATAAATAAGAAAAATATTGCTCACATTCATATAAATTTATCTCCTTCAAAATAATAGCCAAAGGACTCTATACAATTTTTCAAACGTTCCTTCAAGTCATCGAAACACTGTTTATAGGCATTGGAACTAACCGTTCTCAAAATACGCGTAACATTTGATTTAATATCCGAGACGTTTTCAAATTTCTGTCCTTTCATGGATTTTTCATGTTTTGATTACAAAGGACTTATTCACCCCGAATTTGTTCCTGAAAATCAAACAATTAATCAGTATTTTTACAAGGAGGGGCTTTTTCGATTAAGAAACAGGATAACGCGAGTTAGGAAGGAACTGTTTGATTCTGGGCAATGGTTTCTTTTCCCCGATAATGCTAGGCCCCATACAGCAATTTCTGTACAACAATATCTTGCTAAGCATTCAATTATAGTGATAAATCACCCACCATATTCAGTGGCGTAGCGAGAGGGGGACAAGGGGTCTATCATGCCCCGGGCGACACTCGCAGAGGGGCGCCAAATGGTCCCAAAATAACTAATTCTATATATTATATTATTATACTTTTTTCGGGGGGGGGGCGCCAAAAAGGTATCATGCCCCGGGCGCCAGTTATGCTCGCTACGTCACTGACCATATTCTCCCGACATATCGCCAGCTGATTTTTTCCTTTTTCCGAAGCTTAAGATGGCCATGAAAGGGCATAGATTTGAAAACGTCTCGGATATTAAATCAAATGTCACGCGTATTTTGCGAACGGTTAGTTCCAACGCCTTTAAATAGTGTTTCGATGACTTGAAGGAACGTTGGAAAAATCGTATAGACTCCTTTGGCGATTATTTTAAAGGAGATAAATTTATGTGAAGGTGAGTAATATTTTTCTTATTTATAAAAAATTGTCCGGTTACTTTATGGGCGCACCTTGTATAATTGTACTCCGTAATACATATATATATATATATATATTTTTTAAAACTCGGGTATCTTTTTCCATTCTTTAACACGTTCGCTGCCACTAAAATTTGTATATCCATCCTCAGAAGCCGACGATTCTATGGTGTTCACCACGACATCACTATCTCCTTCCGATTCGCTCGTAGAATCCCAACCGTAATCTTCATCGTCTGTGCTGTCATCATCAGAAAGATCACTCTTTTCTAATCATTCTAATATTCAGTCAAATTTTTATATACTTTCCTTTTCTTGGGCTGTGAAGGTCCTGCCATACTTGTACTGTCCGCCATTTTTAAAAACGCACATAAAAAAAATTGAAGCACAAAATTTGAAAACCCCTCACGTAAAATATAAAAATAATTACAAGATAAAAAGAACTTTTAATATACCATGTTTTTAAATTTTCTGTTGAATCCTATAAACTTGACAATTCTATGTATAGAGCAATGTCTCGCAGCATGTCACATCTCAACTCTTGCTGATTTTACTTCTTGTTTGGCGAGGAGTGGCAAAAAATTGCATAATTTAACATGGCGTTCAATGAGCATTCTTACAGCTTGTTGAATAAAATGCTCTCAGATTACGCAAAGTCTTTAGATACGGTATCTAAACAAAGGTATATCACTAAATTAAACATTCAGGTACAGCCGGGAAAGGTTTATTCAGTATGTGACCCGTATTTATTGACAGAGGAAGACTGGAGTTACGATAAAAGACGCTGGCCTGAAGTAACTCATCCCGATATCTATACATATCTCAACATAATAATAATCATTCTCGACGAAAGAATGATTATATTCTCTCAAACCTTGCGAAATATTAAAAAAAAGAGTTAAAATACCTGTTAAATACAACTAATATGAGAAATTTTATAAATAAACTTAAATTATTTAACTCAAAATGAAGGTATCGTCCAAAAACACATGCAAACGCATAGGAACTTCTGTTTTCTGCCACCCGATAATGACGTCATCTATAGCAGACGAAAACTGACGTAGCCAGTGACGTTGCAACGTTTCGCCTTATTAATAAATACTTTTTTAAAATTTTTTGGATGAATTATCCCATCCACTTGAAAGAAAATGAAGTTCATTGGAAGTTAACTCGCGTTTAACTTTTCGTTCCCGCCCCGGCCGATAGATGGCTGTACCAGTCTACAAAACAAAATGAATTGAAAATGGATTCAATCCTGCTTAAAGATGGCTGAAAGTATTAAAATAATGCATTGTCATCGTGTTCTGAGCTATTCTAAAAGTTTCAAATGTCTAGCTAGTCGGGAAGTGAGTTAAAAATCGATTGCAAGATTTGTACGGGACAAACACACTCACAAACAAACAAGAAAGCAAGTTAATAAAAACATGGTAATAATACAAAGTAAAATAAACACATCAGTTACCTAGAGCAGTGATGCGGGGTCGCGAAAATAATGACAGGAGTCACGGAGAGTTTGAAGTAAATTTATATCACTGAATTATTTGATAAAAAATTTGCTTTACATTTTCTATAATTCAATATTTTAAATTTATTTATTTATTTTTTTATATGTTCAAAAATATATGATATTGTTCTATAAGGTGTCAAATATTCTTTTAAGGCTATACTTAACATTGCTTCTATTCGCTTCTGCCTATCCGTGTGAAACTGGGTTTTCAAAATTAGCGTCTACAGAAACCATACATCGATTAAAACTTCACACGGAAGATTTGAGAGCAATCTAAAATATTTCAACAAATAGTATTCGAGATCTAGGCTCACCATTCTTATCCATTTTTTTTTCAATATTTTAGTTTTATATAAATGAATGAAGTTTATAATTTTTGAAGTTTTAATATGTAGCTTATCATTTTGAAATTGTGCTGTTTTTAATTTTAATTTGTGTTTTTTTTTTACCTGAATGAAATACAAATACAATTTAATGATGAAATGTGAAGTGTTAGTCACACGAAATTAGCCAAAAACGAGCACAGAAGTAAGCGAGTTATTTTTTTTATTGTTATTATATTAAGTAAATATGTACCCAAAATCTACAGTCCATTGATTTTAAAAATAGTTTGTCAAAATTAGCTTATTTTTTCTATTTTTGCTAACATTTTCCTAATTAAAAAAAATTGTTACTATCAAAAAATTTTCATAGGGCTCGTGTGATTTATCTTAAGAAAGTGGGTTGCGGTCGAAAAAAAATTTCCATAGGGGTCATGTGATTTTTTTTATCTAAAGAAAGTGGGTTGCGATCGAAAAAAATTCTTAAGGATCGTGTATCTAAAGAATTTTTTTATCTAAAGAAAGTGGGTTGCGGTCAAAAAACATTTTCACAGGGGTCGTGTGATTTTTTTTATCTAAAGAAAGTGGGTTGCGATCGAGAAAAAATTTCATAGGGGTCGTGTGATTTTTTTTATCTAAAGAAAGTGGGTTGCGATCGAAAAAAATTTCGCAAGGGTCGTGTATTTTTTATCTAAAGAAAGTGGGTTGCTGTCGAAAAAAGTTTGCGCATCACTGCTCCATCAGAGCAAGCATTTTTCAACTGCAACCCACATTCTGTTTAATGACAAAACAAAAACAAAAACTCGACCCCCAATACAATTTTTTTGTTCTAGGAAATTTTAAAAAAAATCCGTAAAATGGCGGAAAAAGTAGAAAAAAGAAATAAGCAAATTTTGACCAAACCGTTTTAGAGATCAATGAACTATGAAGATTTTGGGTATGTATTTACTTTGCAGTATATTAACAATTAAACATGTCTTGTTTACGCTTCTACGCTTGTTTTTGGCACACCTCACGTGACTAAAACTTCATGAGACTATATTAGTATGTATATTTGTATTTCATTTAGGTAAAAATGAACAAAAATAATAATTTAGAGCTTGATTTCAAAATTATGAGCTTCCTATTAAAATACTGAAAATCATAAAGTTCGTTTGTTCACATAAAACTGATATAAAAAAAATGAAAGAGAAAGGTGAACCTGGACCTCTGATAATATTTGTTCAATGTTGCGTGAAATATTTGAGAATGCTACTCTCGTATTATCATAATCGCTGCTTGGTTTTTACAGCTGCTCATTTAAAATCACACAGATGCGATGGAGGCAATGTAAGACTGTTTGATATCTTATTCAATGATATCCTATGATATATGTATAAAAAATATAAATAAAAATATAAAAATATGTAATTATATTAGAAAATTTAGAGCGTATTTTTCATGAAATAATTCAATTTGATATTAATTTACTTCAAACTATCTCAGTTTTCGCACTACTGCTTCGGAGTAATTAAGAGCCAAATACTTATTTCCCAACAAGGAACTATTCTTTGTTGTTATAAATCGATTACGATATCTCACTTGCACATATATGTATTCAATAGATCCCATTCTACCATATCCCTCGTCAGCCTATCGGAGTTGGGTTGCGGTCAACTCTTTGCTACACAAGGGTTCATCGGAATACGCAATGAGATCTTAGGCCGTCTGCACACGGAGCAACTCAAAAGAAACTGATAACTGACTCAAATCACAAACCAGTGTGCGTGGCTCCATTCAATTACATAGGTTACGACTCATCACGGACTGGTTTGTGATTCGAGTCAGTTATCAGTTTCTTTTGAGTTGCTCCGTGTGCAGACGGGCTTAATTACTTCAGCAGTTTTCAAAGTTATTTTTTACGTTTACACATAATGACTTCAGTTTGGTGAAAACTCAAATGGCTAGGAATTCGCAGTGAAATTGGGTAATTCCAACGAAATACCTGAGTAGTTGGTAACTGAAATAAACTGCTAAACGGCAGGTCATAGCAACAAAATGCCCCTGAGCCCGGGTAGCGACGAAGAAATACCCCAGTTCGAAGGCAATTATAATCATTCAGGTCATGTAAGGGGACAAGGGACCTTCAATCTCGAGTTTGGTAATTATTGATTTTTAATTCTATGTACAAAACGAGAATAATTTACATTCTTTTTTACTACACTGAAGAAAGACCCTTAGAATTCAAAATAAGGATTTATTGGCAGAATAATGCCTGTTTTTCAAATTTTTTCCTCCTCCAAAATGCTACACGGGCATTCCAAATCATTTAAAAACCTTAAATTTTTTAATAAAAGTTTACCGTATATATATATATATATATATATATATATATATATATATATATATATATATATATATATATATATATATATATATATATATATATATATATATATATATATATATATATATATATATATATATATATATATATATATATAAACATAATTGTGCATCGAATCTACTGGTCAACACCTTCGACGATATTCGGAACGGGCATTCGCCTTGCGATGGCCGTTCCGAATATCGTCGGTTAACACTCGTGTTAACTTCTGAGGTCTGGCACGAACGAGTAGCATGTAATGCAAGCCCAAATGGTGGTAATAATTCAAGAACATTATAACAAATATAGAAACTGGAAACTATTTACGTATTTACAGAGAGAGAACGGGTAGCGACTCGCTCGAATGTCGCACAGAGGAAAAATGAGTTTCGTTTGCCCCGGTGACTCTGTGGTGCAACAGCCATACAGGAAAATGCGGGAGTAGACGATATTAAATGTATAGAGAACCAATGGAATAGAATTGAAACTCGAGTGGCGTTATTATTATAGGATAATTAATATGATTGGGGCGTTATTTATATATATATATATATATATATATATATATATATATATATATATATATATATATATATATATATATATATATATATATATATATAAAACAGTTCCGTAACTGACTCATTCATTCATTCATTCATTCACTGACTGACTGACATACAACGCACAGACCAAACCGCTGGACCTAAAGGGCTGAAATTTTGCATGGCGATTCTTCTAATAGTGGAGGGGTGCACTAAGAAAGATTTTTCTAAAATTCTTCTTAGATTTTTTAAAATTAAATTTTTAAGCTGTTTTTTAAACTTTTTTTACGTTTGCATTTAAAATAATACATTGCGGATTATAAAATTTATATCACGAGAAAGATCATAAAAATTCCTTCAAAATGAAATCTTTTTCGAACCTTTACCTTGATTTTCTGATTTTTGGTGAATTTTTAAAGATTAATTTCTAGAATTTTATTTATTAAATGTTGATCACGTGATTTCTTTTTCTGGTACTTTAAATAAATTTATCGTCACGTGCATAACAACTAAATAGACAAAAATGATATTCTTTTTCTTTCTAATGCAGCAGACGATTGGATATTATCCAAAAAAAATAAATATCCCTTACGATTTTTTTATAAATATATATATATATATATATATATATATATATATATATATATATATATATATATATATATATATATATATATATATATATATATATTGGCATTAATTGCATACATTGACAGTTGTATTTAATTTGAATGTACTCCGTAGCGAAGCGCGGGTTTTCAGCTAGTATATATATATATATATATATATATATATTATTTTTTAATACGCTTGTGTCTGTCCTCTCAGCTAGTCGAATTTTTATTTTGATAACGTCATCAAGCTTGATATATGTACGAGCGCATCCTAATACTTTATCGCGCTTGTCAAACTGACTTTTTCATTCGTAATTATCGTTTTTCAGGAGCCGACGGCTCGATCCGGGACTACAGCGGCAAGAGAGCGGACCAGTATCCGGAGAACTACGTGCGGACAGTTGCCGGACTGAAAACGACCGAGAGAAGGCCCCTTAAAGGTGAGGTAGACATTAAGCCACTCGAGCAAATGTTAGAGTGGATTTTATACTCAGTATAGTATCTCAATGCAAGAGACCATAGCCGCGAGAATTTGACGGGAATTATACCCCGAGAGAGGCCATTTCGTCGCCCAATTTGTGGTGCGTGTTAGGAAAACCGCAACGCTTGGTGGAAAAAAATCTTACGCTTCGGTCTGATTCGGACGATTTATCTTGACGGAGCACACAAGGATGATTTGCCCGTAAAAAGTGTCGGCCAGACTGCGGCTCGCATCTCGTTGCAAATGCATCAAAATACCCCCAATGTCGAATCACCTCTTTTTGGTACAACCTATAGCTGCGAATCCATGTATTCTACATTTAGGTCGATTAAAAATGAACAACGTTAAGGCCGTCTGCACACGGAGCAACTCAAAAGAAACTGATAACTGACTCAAATCACAAACCAGTCTGTGATGAGTTACAAACCCGTCGACGGGTTTGCAACCAGTTGCGCCGTGTGCGTGGCTCCATTCAATTACATAGGTTGCGACTCATCACAGACTGGTTTGTGATTTGAGTCAGTTATCAGTTTCTTTTGAGTTGCTCCGTGTGCAGACGGCCTTAGTGTTGGCAAAGTAACATTTAACCCAATTGAACTACGAACTGCAACCACTCAACAGATGCCAGATTGGAATTAATTGGGGAAACTATCCAAAGAGAAATAATTATTAAAGCGATTAAAATTATTCAATTTAGAAATATCAATTATTCTTACACCTACAGAAGGATATACATACTTGATAAAAACAGTAGAAAACACCACACGTTAAATTTCTTTCGCATCCAATTTTTTTGTTCGAGACTCTTCTAAGTATGTAGGCCAGGGGTGTCAAATTTGCGGCCCGCGACGAACATTTTTGCGACCCGGCCAATATATTGGCACACAATAATATTTAATAAAATAACCGACGCAGAATTATAATAAGATAGGAAGAATTCGCTAAATGTTTTTTAATTATACTCTTTTTTTGCTATTATTAAACAAAATGCATATATTTATGTTGAATATACTGTAATTAGGTAAATAAACCTACGTCTCTATTAATATTGATTTTTTTTTTGCGGCCCATCTATAGTTAAACTTTGTTTGTTTGGCCCAAGGTAGCCTTTGAGTTTGACACCCCCGATGTAGGCATTCCCAAACAGTTCTTGACCACTCTTGACTTATAGATACCGCACAATTGTCCGGTTGCTGACCATCCCATTTAGGTAACGTTTTCCCCCGATGTCCCACAAATGGCCCAAACAGTACTTCACAAATATTGTCAGACACTTGTGAAAGTGAAAGAAATACGGCTAAAGGTTTTCCTGTAGAAAAGTCATTTCAAAAAGGGAGGATTGAAAACTTCTTACTAAACTTCACGCTACCTACTTGAACCCAAGTATGCGTTATTAATCTCCTTTCATACATGTTTCTCCATTGCCTAATATATATAATTAAAAGGAAATAAAATGGGAAAAATAAAACAAGAAATCTATAAGTTTTTAGACTGTTTGATTATTAAATAATTTTATTTTATAAATCTTCTTTTATATTTGTTTTTCTAAAATAGTAAAAATTAAAAAATAATAACAAATAATGACTATTATAGCATTTAATATTACTTGCAAAAGAATAATTATGAAAGAGTTATTTATATTATTATTTACCAACAGAGTTCCTGAAAACTTACTAATTGGACAGTTTATCAACTTTTTCGATAACAGTGAAATTTGAAGTTTTCTCTTCATCATAATTTGCATACAAAGTTTCCAGGGTAAATTCAAACATACCTGTATAAGTTTATATATATATATATATATATATATATATATTTGTGCGTGGGTGCCGAAACATTTCTAGAGAGGGAAAAAAAATATAGAATAAACCGTGTAAAGTGAGCTGTCGTAAAATACAAAACACAAGCGATCCCTTCCATTATCACATTCTCGCATATAACCATTTTGCTCTACATTCTGTTCCATAAAAACAGTCCATCCCTTTCCGAGCCTTGTCCGGCCATTAGGAGTCACCCTCTAATGGCCCCCCTTCCATCCCCGTGGACCCATCGTTCCTGACAAGGGGTCACCCTCTCCGCCGGACAGCTAATGGCCGGACTAATGGCCTATCCCGGTTCCTTTATTAACCGGACCCATTAGCCAATCAAAACTGATAGATCACCCAGGAATTCCCCCCCTTTTTTTCTTTTTACCTGAGTGGCGCTCCCACCCCTCGAAAACGATGTCCCACTCGGGAACGGGGGTAGGCCGACCCCTCGCGGTCACCCGTATCGAGTGCGCCTTGAAAACGATTTCATTTTTTTTTATTTATTTCGTACTCCCCACCCCCACCCCCCTGCTTCTTGCTTTTCAGATTGCGGTGGGGTGGGGAATTTCATACGGGAATTTTTTTTTCCATTTATAATTTGTCGCCTGTTTGCACGATTTACAAGGAAAGAGATGGGCATTTTTCGAATGTTTTTTGCTCCATTTTAGGAGCAGTTTTCCGAGAAATAATTGAGCACAACAGATTTACCGATTTTAAAGGAATTATGAATAACGATCTTGCAACACATTGCCTATGTATAGATATATAAACACCATACACGTTCATATAAACTTACATAACATACTAGCTGAAAACCCACGCTTCGCTACGGAGTACATTCAAATTAAATACAACGGTCAATGTATGCAATTAATACCAAACAAAAAATAAATATATATATTTATAATAAATGCGACGATCAGTGTATACAATTGATGCAATATATATATATAAATCGTAAGGGATATTTTTTTTTTGATAATATCCAATCGTCTGCCGCATTAGAAAGAAACAATTTTTTTTGTCTATTTAGTTGTTACGCACGTGTCGATAAATTTATCTAAAGTGCGAGAAAAAGAAATCACGTGATCAGCATTTAATAAATTAAATTCTGAAAATTAATCTTTAAAAATTCACCAAAAATCATAAAATCGAGGTAAAGATTCGAAAAAAATTTCATTTTAAAGGAATTTTTATGATCTTTCTCATGATATAAATTTTATAGCCCTCAAATTATTATTTTAAATGCAAACGTAAAAAAAGTTTAAAAAACAGCTTAAAAATTTAATTTTAAAAAAATCTAAGAAGAATTTTTGAAAAATCTCTCTTAGTGCACCCCTACACTATTAGATGAATCGCCATGCAAAATTTCAGCCCTTTAGGTCCAGGCGGTTTGGTCTGTGCGTTGTATGTCAGTCAGTCAGTCAGTCAGTCAGTGAATGAATGAGTCAGTTACGGAACTGTTTTATATATATACAGGGTGGCTAATAAATACTGTAACACTCCAAAAAATAAGAGTTAATTTTAATCATTTGGAAAAACAATTTATCTATCTATTTGTGTGATTGGCAACTTTTTGTAAACACAGACGATTTTTGTTTAAAGTAAAACATGTAGAATATTTTTAAAGATGGAAGCCAAAAGGTTAATGGTTAAACAGCTTTTTGATCACGGATTTTCTGCAGGTAAAATAGTTAAGCAATTAAAATGCCTTGGTTTTAATAGGACGTTTATATATAGGACTATAAATCGATTATTGGATACCAATAGCTGTAAAGATCGACCAAGGTCCGGTCGTTCACGCACTGTTCGTACAAAAGAACGTATCAAAAGAATTCGTGAAAAGATACGAAGAAATCCACAACGTTCTGCAAATAGAATGGCTGCAGAAGAGAACATCAGTCGCAGAACTATGCAACTTATCATAAATGAAGACCTGGGTTTTCGCCCTTATCGCAAAAGAAAAGTTCAAGGTTTGACTACTGCACAAATAGTAAAAAGGTTACAAAGATGTAAGAAATTGCTGAACCGGCACGGTAGCAAAAGTGTTGAAAAAATAATTTTCTCTGATGAGAAGCTGTTTTGTACAGAACAAAGTTATAATGCTAAAAATGATGTTGTATATTCAGCAACCTTCGAGGATATACCTAAAAATCTTCGAACTGTTAAATGCTTTCAGAACAAGAATTCTGTTATGGTTTGGGCTGCAGTGTCACACAATGGAAAACTGCCTCTGAAATTCATCGATAAAGGGGTAAAAATCAATGCTGAATATTACAAACAGGAAGTATTGGCTACACGTTTATTACCACATGCTAACAGATTGTATCCCAAAAAGAATTGGATATTTCAGCAAGATTCTGCACCGTCCCACCGATCCAAAACAACACAGGAATGGCTCCATGCCAATTGCCCGAAGTTTATCAAGCAAGAAGATTGGCCACCTTCTTCACCAGATCTAAATCCTTTAGACTATTGCATTTGGGGGATTTTAGAGTCTAAAGTAAATGCTAAGCAGCACAGAAGTTTGGACTCCCGCAAAGCTTCCATACGGAGTGAATGGGACAAATTACCTCATAAAATGATTCGTGCCGCAATAGGACAGTGGCGTAAGAGATTATCTTTAGTAATCGATAAAGATGGCTGTCGATTCGAGTAAAATTATTTCATGGTAAACTTTCATATATAATGTTCATAATATTGTTGTATTTTCCATTTTCTATTTCATCTGTATGTAATTAAATGATTCGATATTTGTCACAGTATTTATTAGCCACCCTGTAGATGATATATTACAGGGGTATCTCTTCCCATTTTTGTGGTTCGTGGTCCAATGATCCATTTTTCAGACAGCTGATCTCCCCCGCCGTTAAGTAAATAAATTTGACTCTAATTTGTTATGGCATAAACTAATGACTCGATCATTTTATTGCAGCACATTGCTCGATATCATCTCTATAATTTATTGTTTTAGATACCGTCTTCTCTATAGAAATGATCATTCAGTCGCTCTTCATTTTTTTGTTGTTCGCAGATAACCAATTAAAATTTTCAGCCATGAAACACTGTGCTCGGCTGCTGCTACGTTTGCAGGTCGCACACCGACGTTTTTGAATAGATATTCAAAATGCATTTCTCATAATCTCAAATTCAGTCGTTTCAAAATATAAGTCACAATATTCGCTTATTCAGTGGAACCTCGCATAACGAGCATAATTCGTTCTAGAGTCTTACTCGTAATGCGAAACACTCGTTAAGCGAAACAATTTTTCCCATATAAATTAATGTAAAATACGATAATGCGTTCCATGCCAAAAAATACTCAAAATTTTTTAGACGTAACGTTTATTATTTGAAGAAAATTACTTATACATAAATTCTTAAGGAGCAAAATCATCCATATGTAGTTTATTATTTACGAATTTATGACACATATCTAATTTTTTTACTAGAAAGCTATCTTGCGACATTTGCTTTTCTCGGCGCTTCAAAATTTTCTGAAAATGTGTCACCGCATTGTCATTGAATAAATTTATAGCGCGCATAGCCACCGTCTTATCAGGGTGATGCTTTGCAACTTACGATGCAACAGTTTCCCATGCTTTCATCATTTCCTTTATTGCGCCAGAAGATTGTTTCTTTGCTGTTTCTTCGTCCTTCTCCACTGACAAACTCTCCTCTACAACTGCTTGCTGTGAAAGACACTGCAATTCTATTAGCTGTTCGGTGGTCAGCTCTTGGTTGTGCTCTTCCACAAGCTCCTCAATATCATTGTTATCCTCCAGTCCCATGATATTTGCTTCTCGAACCATCCATAGCTACCCTTAAATACTTATTTTTCGGCCGTTGATGATCCTGGTTACGTAAAGATGGGACTTCCACGTCACTCGTTATGCGAAATGTTGCTCGTTAAGCGAGCCATTTTTTTTACGATTTATTTTGCTCGTTTGCGAAATACTCGTTATGCGAGGTGCTCGTTAAGCGAGGTGCTCGTTAAGCGAGGTTCCACTGTATTTGAGTATTTTTACGAATTTTGTCATACATTAGATTAAACTACTACTATTTCTTTTATTCATTGAAAAATTTGAGCACAGACCGTACAGGTCTGCATTTGACAGGTCCTGGGGGTAGAATTCGAAAGATTATAATCGCTGAATCCATAAGCACAATTTCTGGACGTGTGTCTATATTAAAAATTATTTCTTTTTTTCAGTGCGGCCCCTCGAGAAAGAATCCAGCGTGTCATCCTTCATGCGGATCGGTTCGCTGAACCTGAGGAAGTCCAGGAAATCGGCCGTGTTCGCGAGCGTGAGGGGTCGAAACTGGGGATCGGCCACCGAACTGGTAAGCTCCACTCATTCGCGAATTATTCGATGAATCGGCTCCCTCCTAATCAACCAAGGGAAAAACTTTTAATGATATCAGACAAATTTTTAACAGGGTTCGTCGTCTAGCGATGTTAACGACATTGTCTACACCGATTGTCGGCTTCGATTTATGGTTGCAGCTTACATGAAACTACGCGTAGCAGGAACACGCAGCCTCTTAACCTTTTCAGGGGCAACAACATCCCCCGTTTGCACGGTGTAGATTTTTCTCCCGATTTTTTTAACCTAAAGATTCTTGAAAAAATTTCCAATTACAGGTTACAGAATGTTTTTACTTCTTTAAACTGATAACAGATGGCAGTACTAACCATTTTTCTGCTCATTTAACTGGAATACATTGAATGCAAGTGAAAAAAAATGACTAGATTTAGGCGTTTGCACTGTTCAAACGGCGCCCCTCAAAGGGTTTTAAAAACTGAGAATCACACGGGGTGTCGAGTTAATGAACAATATCGGATCAGGATCTCTCTATGGGCAGCTGTATAGAGAGGATTTCATTTGTTGATTCATAGGCTTTTACTCATCGACTCGATGAAACTGCTTGCCACTCTGATTATTTTCTGGACTGGATAAGGGTTAAAAATATCACAGCCAGAATTATAGAAACAGGGGGGTAAGGGAAAAAAAAGGCTGTAATTTTAACAAACAGTAATTTTAAATTTGAATTATTCCGGGGTAGTGTACTGAATTTGTAGGGCCCGGGACGGCACAAGCTCTACTGCTGTCGCTTCTAAGCCGGGTATGGGCATGTTAAATCTGAAGGTCGGAAAGCCTGTGGTTCGTAGGCCATCAGATGTCACCCCTCAGTCAAAATGGTGGTGGCACCGCACAAAAAGTCGGTCTCCGATCCTTGTGGTGCCCTCTATCCCTTCGTCCTTCGGCTCTCAGTGGACCTGGTTACGATTGATCCCGCCAGGGAGCATTAGTAACAACAACAGCGCTGAATTTCCAATTGCAATCATTCTTTGAGTCTTCTAGAAGTCCAGACGTCCGTGTGTCGCCATTTCTTCATCCTTTAGTACTGTAACGTTCTCGTCAAATGAGCACATATAATGTGTACAACCTTTATAAACAATTATTATATAAATTAAATACATATCAATCTAAGACCACTTTCTAGTCTTAACTCGAGAAATTAACGCTCCACAATTATCACCTGGGCAGCTTTCTCTGCCCACACCGGAGGCCGAAACGTCTTCCCCGTCCTATCTCTCTCCCACACTGGAACTCCCCGTGGGGGTGGAGGTCGCAAACTACCACCTTCTACGGAGCGGTCCCCTCTCTCATAGCGCATACAGATTGGTACAGAGTTCTCTGCATCTGCCAGTGATTAATGTTCTTTCTGTACTCTGTATATGCGCTGATATCCTCGTCTGGCGGTCCGTATGCATAGCATCAAAGGAGAACCCGAGGTCCCGGGGGTCAAATGGTGACAGTGGGGACGGGGGACACTAGATCAAGAAACACGAAGACTTTGGCGGCTTGAATGGGGGGTTCTAAATGGGGGAATATCTGGAAGACACGTGTTCATTGGAATGGGGGTGGTTCTAAATACCGTGTCTAATGTTACCGTGACTAATGTGATGACAGGAGTCGGGGATCTGCAGGCAGAGAACTCTGTACCAATCTGTATGCACCATCAGAGTTTGGGATCTGCCACATTACAGCACCGGGTTCTTTTTAAAGAATCTTCAGATGAAAGCTGACCCTCAGCATCAAAATGAAGCTTTAATCCATGACCTATCACGGGAATCACGATTCCCATGAGTTGGAAGCTGCAGCTTCCAACTATAAAGCTCCTTCCCAGCCCTAAAATTGGATTCTTAAAAATTTTTATTTGTCAAATCATAAGCTATCAATGAACTAAAACTTGTGAAATTTTTTAATTGTGTCATTTTACATTACAACTAAATCTTTAGAATGCTTTTTGCCATCACGTTTTTATTTTGGCACGTAAATCGTTTATTTCAAATGTATGAAGAACATGAAAAATTGAAAAAAAATGTAATTCAAGGCTGCATTTTCTCTTGGCTTCAACAAAGTTAAAAATCTTGTTTAACATTTAAGACCAAATGTATGTGAAACGGAATGTCTCTTAAACATATTCTATAATTTGAACTTGAACAGAAAGTTGTTAAGAGTGGTCAGATTTTAGTGTATTTTACATTTCTCGAATTAGGAAAATGTCGAAAAACATTTGAGCAGTGGTTCCTAACCTTTTAGACCCCTTGTTAAAAAAAAAAAAAAAAAAAAAAAAATCCGTCGGGGACACTTTTTCCAACAAATCCTTTTAGACGCAAAAAAGTGTTTCATTTTCTGAATAAACTAAGTGTTTGGGATAAACAACTTCGACAAAAAGTTACAAATAAACTCAATAGCGCCCTTTGCACGTAAATTCTTTCCCGCGTGAAACCACGATCCCGCGCGATTGAGTGCACGTGTGAAGGTGTCGGAGAGGAAGGGAAAGCTGCTTTGGAGCGTACTGCAAGTTTTCCCGCGCGCAATCCCGTACGCTCCAAGCACTCCAAGAGCGTACGTGTAAAGGGTGCTATTAGCGCCCTTTACACGTACGCTCTTTTGCGAGTGCTTGGAGCGTGCGCGCAATCCCGTATGCTCGAAGCACTAGCGAAAGAACGTACGTGTAAACGGCGCTAATGACAATAACAAATTTATCGCAAAAGAAAACTGAATAGCTAATATAGAAGCCTACGAAAATTTAAAAATGAACGAGAAGTTTCAGCTTGTATTTGATTCACTCGCTGAAAAATGGCCGCGTTGCTGCGAAATGGTTGAGTCCGCGTCACAGAAAATAGATTAGAAATTTTAAAGTACAGCTCAGATTCAAAATATTAGAATAATTGTGAAAAAGTAATAAGAAAGAAATTATTTTCCATTTATTTATTTTTGATACTAAGTAAATGCAATTAAATTTCTTATAAATTAAATCTGGAATGTTTAGATAAGATTTTAACATTTACAAAATATAAAATACAATAAATTAGGTATACAACAGCTTTCTGAAACACATCAAAATATTAGAATAAAATTTAGATTGGTTCAAAATATTAGAATATTTTATTTTAAGCAAAAATATTACCTTATGAATATGAAGCAAATGGTAGTTAATATATTTTAGCATCCCCTTTAGCTTTAATAACAGCGTACAATCGATCTTGCATACTATATAAGGTGTTTACAAACATTTCTATCAATATTAGCCCAAATAGACTTTATACGTGCCACTAACTCAGTTTTACTTGGAGGATTTTCTTGGAGTTTTTTCTTCATTTATACCCCATAAGTTTTCGATGGGATTAATGTCTGGTGAGTTTGGTGGCCAAGGAAGTACCTTAATTTTACGTTGGCGGAACCAATTCTTAGTTGACACTGAGGTATGCGGTGACGCTAAATCTTGTTGACAGATGAAATCATCTTCAAATAAATCTTCTGATGATGGAATAATGTATTCCAAAATTTCTTGATATATCTGAGAGTTAACCTTTTCGTAGACGATTTATAACTTTCCAGGTCCTTCTGCGGTCATGCAACACCAAAGCATGACGCTAGCAGCAAATTTTACCGAACGTTTAAGGCATTCTTTATCAAATGCTTCTTGCGTCATTCTCCAAACTCGAATACCTGCTTAATTACCATATGAAACACAAAACATACTTTCATCACTAAATAATATTTTTTTTCCCAATCTTCGCTCCATAAACGTCGTGATTTACACGAATTCAATCTTATACGCTTTTGTTTTGCAGTCATGACAGGTTTTGTTTTCGGTACACGAGATTCAAACTTAAATTTATGGAGACGTCTTAATGTTGTCGATTTAGAAACTTCAACTCCTTCTTCTTTCCATTTTTGGTGCAAGAATCGCACACTTTTAAAACGGTTTTTCTTAACTATACGCTTCAGTTTCCTGTCATCTCTAGCAGATGTGTTTGGTTTTCGGCCGCCATTTCGGCGATTATTTTGAAATTTTCCATTTTTTGAATATTGTGTTAGTATTCTACTAACACTTGATTGCGAACAATGTAAATAATTCGATATATAACATTGATTTTTACCGTGCCGACACAAATCAACCATACGAAGTTTAATAGATTCAGGAATATCACTCACACGACCCATTTTAAGACGAAAAAGCAAACAAACTGCAAAAAGAATACTGATTTTAAATAAAATCGTCTGAATTTAATCAATGATGCCACCAGTTATGAATTGGTGATAATTAAAGGAGAATTAATGCGAAATATTCTAATATTTTGAACCACTTGAATAAATATTCTAATATTTTGACTTTTCAAAATATTTTTTTTTCAATGAATCTTTTCAAAAATGATATTAATTTTAAGATAATAAATAAGTTTAATCAACAATAAGTTATTAATAAAAATATCGTTTGCATATTTGCATTAAAAGACATTAAATTTCCAAACGATATTTTCAATTTGTAAAAAAATGTAATTATTCTATGAGAACTCGAAATTATTTTGCTCCCAGTTTAAAAAAAGTATCGATTCGCAACGATGAAAGCAATATTTTTTTCTGACTTCTGACCTCGCCGACCACTCTGGGAAGGAACCACTGCTCTCTCGACCATGCAAATGAAGCGCCATCTTGCTCCAATTTCTAAATGCTTTGCATATAGTACTGCTGAATAAGGGCCTGTTCACATAGGAGTCCGTAGTGTTGCGTTAAGGAAAAGATGACGTTGAGACGAAAATAAACCAATCATAGGCGTTAAAAATTTCATTGCTAATCGTTTGGAGGCATATGATTGGTTTATTTTCGTCTCAACGTCATCTTTTCCTTAACGCAACGCAACGGACTCCTATGTGAACAGGCCCTTAACCTAGTAAGTTGACACTCCGGTTTCATCGAATGGTAATATTTCACGGGAAGCTTCAGCCCTCATCACACCCTATTTCCAAAGTATAGAGATAAAACATTAGTAAGGAGAGAGAGAGAGAGAGAGAGAGCTGGCTGGAGCTGTGTTTATTCTGTAGAGACTCTGTTGTTATTGGATTGTAGAGTCCGCTCCATCCCGCTTTGTAAAATCAAAGCACGTGTTAAAGAGAGCATAATAGAGGGCCTCGTTTCCCATAGTCGAGCGGCACGTCAGCGATAAATATTTAAACCAATCACAGGGGTCGACGCAATGACGTCATTCACTGAGGTGGATTCCAATTCAACGCTGATGGATAAGACCACGTGTTAGGGCAAACCAATCACAGGTCATGCCAACGGAGGGACGTTCCGAAGCAGTGTGAACAGGGCCTAATAAAGTTAAAAAAGATGGGAGTTAATAATAAGACGCGAATCTACTATAACAAAGTATCAATCAGATTTGAACGAGATATTTTCCTCTCAGAGAAGATTGCATTACATGTTGCAATCCTATTTAAGTGACAGAATTGTCTCATCTTTTTTTTTTAATAAAAGAAAAATCTTCACTCATAGCAAAAAAAATAAATTTTCTAATTTTTTTTTTTATCTTGCACAAAATTGGGATTAATTTTTAATTGTTTGATTTTTCCTCAATTTAGCGTCTGAATAATTACAAGTCTACCAGGAAGAAAAATTCAAAAAATATACAGCCAGATAAAAAATGGTAAGTTGATGACTTTTATCAATGACGTCATTTCAATTTCTCTACTTATACAACCCCAGGAAATCGTATTAAATATAATTATGAAATATTATCGAACTCCTTTTGTTAAATATCGTGTGGCCTTAAATGATTCTTATTTTTCTTCAAAGAAAGAAACGATTAAGTTAATATTGATTTAGATCCTCGGGATAGTTGTTTGTATTTATAAATTATAGTACAGCGAATTTGTGTATTTATAAATAAAGGCATTCTTTTAACGGCTGTCAAATCTTGATTTTAAATGATACTTTTGCGCGGGAGCAGAATATCACTATTTAGCTGGTTTTCATTGTTGGTGCTGCCATCTATTAACTAAAGGTAAAAGTATTTTCTTTAAAATGTTAAAAGTAGAAATAAATTTAAAGAAAAATTTCATTAGCCAAAATAAATAAAGAAATGAGTAAAATTAAAATATAGAGTAATAGATAATTTTATTGAAACAACAATAAAACTTCTGAAAATTATTGTTAGATTTTTCAAAGATATTTTCTTAATCACACAAGAATTTCACAATCATGACAAGTTGATAATTTTGAATTGCACATTTTCCCCATTTGTAATCAGATTTTGAAAATGAAGAGGGCGAAGATCATCAAATTTCGAAGTTTTTGAAAGTTAATATTTTCACAAAAATTTCCCGTGGAATATTTTTTGCAAAGTTTTACAATATTTTTACATTATATATTATATTTCTCACTTTCACCTACACTTAAGTGAAAGAAATCTACTTAAACATCTGAATCCAAATAAATAAATACATAATACACAATATAAATATGATTTTAAATTATGTATAAACATATATGTTTTTTAAAAAAGCATAATATTTCCTTTATGAAAAAGAGAGTTTGATTAGCTGCAAGTTTAAGAGAACAAGCATATAAAGTTACAGTCTGAAATCAGTAAAAATTCAAAATAATGAACTGCTGAAGCATGCAACTTAAAAATATACTTTGTTCTGTATTATTTCATAAGCTATTTTTACAAAATATATTAAAGGTGCATCAATCATCCAAGTAAAATTCTTTTAAATTTATCTTATTGTTAGAGTGCCGCCAAACTTTTATAAATTACTAGCTGAAGTGCCCGGCGTTGCCTGATTTTCAAAAAATAATATGCCTGTGTTTTAATCTAAACTATCCTCTATATCTATACAAAATTTCAGCTCAACTGAAGCAATACTTTTTCACTTATAAAGGAACAAACATAGGCCTATTCGAAATAATCAATAAATTTCACAGTTTCAATGAAACACGCTGATTTTTTAATAAAGTTCAATAATTCAAGTTCGATTTATGCAAATTGTGCATAAAATTATACATAAATTCAAAAACATAAAATATATAAGTTAAATAAAGTTTTGTAATATTATACCAATAAATTTCCAGTTGATAGCCAGTAAATTTTTTTTTACCTTAAATGTCCAATAAAAAGCGTAGTTCCAAATGTTATTTTCTTCAATAAAACCTTAAATGTTCAAAAATCCTTTTTGTATTTATCAATACCTCCTCCACTTGAATCTTTAAAATAATAAATGTTTTACTGATAGTAAATGAAAATGTAGTTTAATGTGTTGCTATGGTTACTTGACTATGGTTGACAAAGAAAATTCAAATGTTGAATGTTTTACTGATAATAAATGAAAATATCGTTTGATGTGTTACTATGGTTACTTGACTATGGTTGACAAAGGAAAAATTGCAAAGGTGAAGCATCAGCTCAACATTTAGGCCCCTAACTTTCTTTCTACTGATCAGATATACATAATATATAGCCTATGTCCATCTGGAATAATGTACCTTTCAAATAGTGAAAGAATTTTTCAAATAGGTGCAGTGGTTCCGGAGATTACCCTCCACATACAAAATCCCCTCTCTTTATATATTAGTATAGATTAAAAGTGTACCGTAACGACGATAGAAAAGGTTGAGAATCACCGATCTAATGCAACGAATTTTTCTTCCAGTGATACAGACTCCAAAAATGATTCAGATTCTGACAGTGCTTACGGGTTTTATTCCAAGTGAATGGTCTTGCCACTCAGTTAAGGGAATTTCCATATGCCAAAGTACGATTTTCTTCTCTTGGAGAGCTTTTTTTCATTCCAAGATCCACACAATGGTGATATTTCAGGTTAACAGGTGTTTTGTCTCGGGAAGTCTACTTGATGTATTGTAATTTCTATGTTTTCTGATAAATGTTATATTAATGTTTTATCTATGGCATTTGTTTGTAGTTTTGCTAAGTTTTGTTTGTTGGATTCCTATATGAGTTGTTAATATAACAGTAATATGACTGGATTAAGCATGCCTTTAAGACATTAAAAAAAAACCTTATATGTTTAAATTGTATGTAACAGTTGTGTAACTGTAAGGGGAGAGAAGACCAGTCATCACACCAGGACCCTGAAAATCGAATTTTCATGGTTATGTTTATCATCCTTCACTCCAGAAACGAAAATTCTTCTCCCCTGAAAAGTGATTCTGGTTGTGCCACTGATCTTAGTTGGTTTTCTACTCAGCTATAGTAATCTTTAAGTATCTGTGGTTCAGAAGATAAGAGAGAGTACTTTGAGAGTTACTACTCAGAAATATAGTATGTTAACGCATCCCACATCTAAAATTTTATTTTTGTAAAAAATTGTTGAAATGAACAGTCTTAGATATCAATACCATACCTAAGGACATATTTTGTCAAACCAGGCCTTCAAGTTAAAATATTTCACATCCAGTGAATATATTTCCGAAAATACCCAGAGCTTTTTTTTCTTTTCTTTCTACTTACAGTATGTTTTCCTTTCTTTTTAAATGTGCAAGTTTTGACATTCCACTTTTTTTTTAAATGTTTAATTTTGTTTCAGTATATTTTCATGTCTGTCATCGTCATCATATTTAACTCATAATACAAAAGGACTTTCAGGATACTTTCAGGAACTATTTATGCTCAGAGTATGTAAGCTTTAAAAATCTGCAGTCTTAAATATGATTTATGTTAAAAGGAAGATGATTTTGGGTGATATATTGTATATGATTTTATTACTTCATACATTTTTGTTCATGCAATTTATAATATTAAATATACATGTGTATTTCTTGCTTATATAGTATATGTATACATATTTTCAAAGTTAAAGAGAGAAACTGAGGGACATCTTGGTTTTACCCTTAAAATCTCAAGTAGTTTCAATTACTAAACATTTTAATATTATGGAGAATTTTTTTGATTTTTTTTAATTCTTTCCTTCGTAAAACTAAATATTAAAATAGTCAATCTTGTTAATAACAGTAGTAAAGAAAGTTGATATTTAAGTTTTGTACTTTAGCAGTAGATGGCGCCACATTCCAAATGAAGTTTCATCTTCGTCTGTATTTCTTTTCGAGGTGCACTCAGACCATGAAGCTACAGACTCTTTAGCTTCATGACTCAGACTTCACGCTAAATTCTTGCTGCCAAAACTTAACTGGTTTGACTACAAAGTAGTTTAAAAGGAAATGGAACTATTTATATATATATAAAGGGGAAAATATTTTGAAAAAAAAATTTCTATTTAATTAATAAAATTTAAAAAATCGTATTTTAATTGACACGTAATATGTACGAAGAGACTAATTAAAATGAAAGACATCTCAATGTATGCAGTTATCTGGACTGGATGATTATAATAATTAAAAAACTTGCAGCTATCGTATTCCGTCCGTCTGGAGTAACACAAGTTAATAATGAATTAAAAAATATCTGCACATTTTTTACGCCTATTTTTGTAGTTTCGTGTACAAACTTAGCTCATGGTGTTATTAGGATTTATTGTCAGATTATAATATAGATATTTGTCTCATGTATCATAACTCTTACTGTGATAAAGGGATACCCAGAAAAAGTGTTATTGATGAATATGTTTGATAGGATATTAATGAATAGATGTATTAGAATGAAAAATGCTTGTTATGTATTGATTTACCCGGACTGCCACGATATTAATCAGTAAACAAGTGTATTTATCAGAATCGGCGATGGAATACACACTAGCAGCCAGTACAGTTTGGAAGTAATTGTAAATATCGCTCAAAAAGCAATTTTAAACAAATTACATGATGTTGAACGGCCAGATTTATGTAAATACTAGCTGAAAACCCGTACTTCGCTACGGAGTACATTCAAATTAAATACAACGGTCAATGTATGCAATTAATGCCAAAAAAAAATAAATATACATATTTATAATAAATGCGACGATCAATGTATACAATTGATGTAATATATATATATATATATATATATATATATATATATATATATATATATAAATCGTAAGGGATATTTATTTTTTTGGGATAATATCCAATCGTCTGCTGCATTAGAAAGAAAAAAAATATATTTTTTGTCTATTTACTTGTTATGCACATAAATTTATTTAAAGTACCAGAAAAAGAAATCACGTGATCGGCATTTAATAAATTGAATTCTAAAAATGAATCTTTAAAAATTCACCAAAAAACAGAAAATCGAGGTAAAGGTTCATAAAAGATTTCATTTTAAAGGAATTTTTATGATCTTTCTCGTGATATAAATTTTATAACCCTCAAATTATTATTTTAAATGCAAACTTTAAAAAGTTACAAAAACAGCTTAAAAATTTAATTTAAAAAAATCTAAAAAGAATTTTTCAAAAATGTTTTTTAGTGCGCCCCTACACTATAAGAAGAACCGCCCTGCAAAATGTCAGCCCTTTAGGTCCAGCGGTTTGGTCTGTGCGTTGTGTGTCAGTCAGTTACGGAACTGTTTTATATATATAGATTAATTCTTAATGTTATTTGTGTTCTTTCTATGCAACATTTGTAATTAATTTATTATTTATTTTTCTTTTAATGATTCACTTGATCCACACCGAAAAAAATAACAATTATTTTTGGAAGAGCCTCACACTATGTGTTTGGAAGATGAAACGATTTTTTTCCCCTTTGTAATACCTCAAATAAGGAAGGAAATTCATGTAGTACCTCACTCAGCCTGTACCTTCATTCCCGTTCTTAAGAAATTACGGCAGGACGAAACGAATAATTTTCAATCTGAAATATCGGCTGTTAAGTTTCAACGTTGTACACCAAAATATACCATGAAAAGCTGTATTACAGTTTTTATACATTTCGTACTATGATAATTAACACTATTATAGTACGAAAAAAAAACACTCACAAAGTGTTAAAATGCAAGTATTTGTACAGCTAACAAGTTTAAAAAAATGTCACTCTTTTTGAAATCCCATCATTTATCGCCGTTTTTGAATTTGGGCCTATATTAAATCTCTTACATAGATTAGAAGATTAGGGGGGGGGGGGGGGATTAGGGAAAAAATGATACGGAAGATATGGGGAAATAATTAAAACATGCAGGTATCACACGAAAATTATACTTGATTGAATTCTTTTCTTTTTTTTTTTATTTATTCGAATTTTTTAAATCGATTACCCATTATTGCAGGTAAATGTAAATATGCTTTTTAAAAATGTTTCAGGTAATTATTGAAGCGTTTGAATTTTGACGAGGCACGAGAAACCGAGGAAAGCTACAATCGCGAAGAATATTATGGTTCCTTTCTCTCTTTTTTTCCCTTTTTTTATGTCATTAAAAAATTCAGTTGACAAGAAATGTTAGGGATATGTTTAGTTTAGGATGAAAATTGATCATTTTAGTTATTTTCCATCCAAATGAAAGGAAGGGAGATTTTACCGAAATCATCCAAAAGACACTATTTTGAACAATGTCTTGTGGCAATAAGAAACTGAAGTGCTATCGTGAATTCCTCTTATTTGGGTAAAGGTATCTTTCACGATGGCGATTATTTGGCGAGGGATATTGTTAAGGCCACCTGAACTGACACTGCAGCTGTCACCTCATCCAAATAAAGTGAGATAATTTCCTTGTACTCGAAGTTCGCAAAGACTCATAATAACAGCAATAATCAGTCCAGCATCCCACTATCTCGAAATGCAAGCCAAAAAAAAAAAAAGACAACCTAAAAAATCATACCTACCACGCGTGGACCCAAACTGACGGTTGATAAATGAAAACAGTTCTTGAACTCTGTCGTAAAGACGGCAGAGCCGCCCAGAGACTTTACGGGGCCTGGGGCAAACTTCTGTTGGGGGCCCCAAGAAAAATAAAAAATGCAAAGAGACGAAAACACACATTCAAATTAAGTTACTCATACTTAACATTTTATTACAAGAATGATTAACATAATTATTATATTTCATTGCACTGCTCTCTTGTTATATTTTCTGAGGAAATCTAACAAATAATTTTTTTAAAAATTTTTTGGGGCCCCTCCGGCAGTTGGGGGCCTGGGCCAAAGTGCCCCAGTTGTCCCCCTCCTGGGCGGTCCTGAAAAACGGCGACAATGCTTAGCTAAACACTACGACGCCAAATGACGTTCGTCAAGAATTACTCTGTCAAAAATCCCCAGACTTTGACATTCAAGTGTATGCTTATTATTATTAATATTATTTCGAGACAAATGAATATGCTATGTTCGAATTCACAGCCTACAGAATTTTTTTTATTAAATAAACGAACCGGACCTAACACACTAGATGAGCAGATCAAGATAATACTAACTTCAACCGAGAGTATATCAGAAACATTTCTGAAGTAATCCTTTACAGATTCTTATGCTTGTTAGTTATAGAGATCTTTCAAGAAAAGAAAAAAAAATAGTCACAGGCGGTATGAATTTGATAGTGTTACACGGACGAGTAACACTAACAAGTTTCGTGCTTCTATTTTTTCATGTTTTGTAACTGATACTTCTTGTTATTAATGAACGAACGAGACATCTTTTTCCAAACTTTGGCTGGTACTGTGTATTTCGCGCAGACGAGAATAACCAAATATATGCTCATGAATCTATTTATTGTAATCGGATATTTCTGAATGCTGCTTTTCGTGTTTCTTGTCAATCATCTGTTATGACGTAATAAAATTATTTAATAAATACATATTTGGTGTATTTTGTTCTCTTTCTTCCCTCCACTTCACTTGCAGTGTATCCACTTTCAAACATAATTTCCCCAAATAAAAAATTTAAAAAATCCAGGCCTTTTGCAGCACTTCTTAATTGACTTGGGAATAGGGAACCCCAGTCTGTATTTGACTGCTTGGTGAAGCCAGGTCAAAAGGATACCTTCAATACTTTTTGCTGACTATTTTTTAACAGCTGGATCGAGGGCGTAATCTCTGGGCTTAGGAAAAATCTCGCAACGCAACCCGTTACACCCAGATGTGGATACTTTTTATTAATGTTTTAGGGGTACTTACGTATTATAACTGGAATTTAGTCACTTGGTGGTGTAGAGTATTGCATTTCAACCTCTCCGTTAACAAAAGAAATTCTTCTATCTCGGCCTGAGACTCATCAAAAGATTCCCGACAACTTAGGTGGCAATATGCTGACGGCAATTTTCCTTTTGTTCATCCGATAGACTTGTTCCACAGAACCTTAGGGGACATCGGTCATTTTTCTTGATTTAGTCATCGCCACCGGGTGACACCGCTGATGTTAGTTATAAATGACAGGAGACCCCAGGTGCTTTCATTCATGAACTATCAATTGTTAAGCAGCATCCTGGAGGCGTCGCGTGCCTAAACAAAAGGACTCGTGCCTTTCGAATTTTACCGAAGCGGCCCTTTGAGACTCTTTGAAGTGGCTTGGAGGACAAACTAAAAAGGCGGCCGCTTTAGACCCGGGGAAAATATTTCATTATCGCCCCAGGAAACCCATTTCCGTTGCTCACTTGTTCTAGATCGTTCGACTTTCTGGAGAGTGATGCAATATCCGGTGGAGGCTCTGATATAAAAGAGAATGGACCCCTCAGTCGTGGCTTGCGTCTTTTAGTTCCTGACACGTAGCGGATCCAGTTTTAAGAGCAGCCGGGTTTGCCGCCCTTAGAGGTTCAAGAGTCCCTTGTGACTGTTTGCAGCGACGATTTAGTTCCTGCAGGAGTAAACATACTCCGCTAATTTGTCGGAGACCAGTCTTCGTGGAAGGAGCCTTTGCTACCTTATTTTCCAGTGAGGAGTCCTTTCTCCTTAATTTAATAATTTCATCGCTACCGGGTGCGTGCAGTGGTCACCGCCGTTGATATTATTGGGGAGCCCTTTCCCATCAGGACGAAGTGCTGTTTTCTTCATCATTGAAGCAGAGCCAGTTCTGCTAGCCTAGCGGACTTCTGTGTTCTTACTCCGCCCCACGCCGATTAAATCGAGTGTGATTACCTAAGTTACGAAGTTCATCTTACATCTGTGCAGTGTACATATCTCATCATCATCAATTTTATTAATAAATTGCATTTGTTTTGTTTATGTAATGAGTGATGTATACCTGGTGTGTTTAAATCATCTTCTGGTTGACACTACGAACCTCAGTTCGCTACAGAAGGTATATATTCATTCATAAATTTAGTGGCAGCGTTTTGACGAAAAAAAAGCGAGAGTAAGAACATTTTGTTTTTCCTTAGTGACAGTCGCGTGTGTTCAGAACTGTGACTGTGCGAAAGTGCTATTGCGGGTGTGTATCCTGTGAAGTAGTGTTGAGCGGCTGACGTTCTTGTGAAATCTGCTAAACTGCTGCAGTGTTAATTTCCTTAGTGACATTCGCGCGTGTTTCAGAACTGAGACTGTGTGAAAGTGCTATCGCGGGTGTGTGTATCCTGTGAATTAGAGTAGAACGTTTGACGTTCTTGTGCCATCTGATAAACTTGCTGCAGTGCCAACTAGATGCCAGTCTTCACATCAAATTGTGAGTACCATTCTGTTTCTCTTTTGTGCTGGTATCCAACAGTAGTTTAGTGAATAATATTTTGGTTGTTTGCTCAGAATTAGGAGAATTAAATTGTTGAATTTAATAACCGTAATTAATAGCTTGATCTGAACTTAAAAGGTGTTAAAATTTTTTTTAAATTGAGGTAAAATAAGAACTAGTGTTATTGTGTAAAGTAGAATTGTTATTGAAATAGTAGTGTGTTAAATTAGTTCCCAGAAATTAAGGAATGTAACTGTGCTCAAAAAGAAATAGTGTAACTACATTGTGTTTAACTATTTTGCATTGTGTATTTTAGTGATATGTTAAAAGCAAAGTGATTTATCTTTTATGAACCTTAAAATAGTAACATCGCAAGCGGAATTTTAAAAGTAATTTAGTTCATTTTGGTTATTGCATTGCATGTGTACGTTAATTGATAGTGTTGTGTAGTTGCATTTTGTGTTCAGGTTTTAATGTAATTACTACCTCAGGGTTTATAATAGTGTGTAGTATTCTGTGTAGTATTGTAATAGCTTTGTATTCTGTCAAACATGGGTTCTCTTGTTCGTGCAAAGAAAGAGGACTTAGTTAATCTCGCTATAGAAATGAGTTGTGAGGTAGATTTGGGAATGCTGAAGCTTGAGATGATTAAAAAAATTGAAAGTTCAGCAGATTACAATGTAAAATTGGCTGAAGGGTTGTTAGCTGAAATTATGGAGACCCGTATAGAAAACGAGCAACGAGAGCGGGAAGAACGGTTAGCTCGACAAAAACGGGAAGATGAATTAGCTCGACAAGAGCGGGAAGCAAGAATAGCTCAACAACAGCGGGAAGACAAAATAGCTCAACAAGAACGGGAGGATAGATTAGCTCAACAAGAGCGAGAGTTTGAGCTAGCCAAATTAAGAATGAGTAGGGAGCCCCCCCAAGAGAGCCCGTCTGTTAGTCCTCCGAGACCTGCGGGACACTCATTAAGGCACATAATGCAAAAATTCGACCCGGAAGAAACTGATATAAGCCTGTACCTTTGCCTTTTTGAACGGCAGGCACAGCATTTAAAAATACCGGAAGCTGAATGGTCAGGCAGTTTAATTAGCCTGTTACCATTATCAGTAGCGGCCATTGTGTTACGGGAAAAAGTCGAGGACACACAAAAATATTCCCATGTTAAGAGCGTGCTTCTCTAGCGATTCAGGCTCAGTCCTGAAGCTTTTCGTCAGAAGTTTGTTAGACACCAGCGTAAGCCAGGAACCCTATGGAAAGATTATCTTTTCGAAATAAAGACGTATTTCGAAGGTTGGATAGAGGGTCTCGGTGTTACAACTTTTGAGTCGTTAAAAGATCTCTTTCTGGTCGACCAATTAAAACGGAAAATGGGGAGTGAAATCCGGGAGCAAAATATAAGGGATTGGGAGAATTACACGTCCCCTGAAACCTTGGTCAAAGACGCGGATCAGTTTGAGCTTATCAGAAAAACAGGTAAGCCCCCCCAACCAGCCGAAGAAATTCGAGGGACGCGCGCCCGACCAACGAAAAATGTTTGGGGCTGTAAAAACGGGAGAGAAAGTTGAAAAAACCCCCGAACAACACGAACCCGAACGAAATTTAGATAAGGTGAGCTCCCCTCGCCCAAAAGAAAACCGCCATAAAGAATGGAACCGTAAAGAGTTCGACAAAAGGCGCGTGACAGACATTAAGTGCTATTTTTGCACCGAGGTCGGCCATATTAGGCCCCAGTGTCCGTTATTAACAAAAAAAGAAGAGGTTAACTCCATAGGTGCCGATTTGGAAATCACAGATCCCTTAAAACCATATGTGAGTATAGGGACTGTGAACGGCCAGGTATGTGAGATACTTAGAGATACGGGTAGTACGATTGATCTGGTTTGTAAAAGATTTATTTCGCCCGACGACTATCTCGGCGAAACAGTCTGGCTCACTCAGCCGTTAGACACTCGTGCCATTAACGTGCCCCTAGCGCGCGTAATTCTGAACTCCCAGTATGGAGATATAACAACAAAGGCCTGTGTAATTAGCGACAGGTCAAATCAACAAAGATACATATTGGGAAATCAAACGGCAGCTCTTCTGAGACAGGGTCAACAAAACTCTAAGAGCATGCAAATCAATGCAATAACGCGCTCTCAGTCCAAATGTCAAGAGAGCTGTACTCAGCCGCTTGAGTCAAACGAGTTTATTCGGGAGCGTTCGGACAATAGTCCCTCAGATGGGGAGTCAATCGTTTTGACACAACTGGAAAGGGGGGAACAGGCGAATTTGTTAGTTTTACCCCCCCCCCCCTCGACCGCGAAGACCCAGCGTTGAGTCTATTAAATGTTTCCCCAGAGAAATTCGCAGACGCACAGCGGGAATGTGCAGAATTGGCCGCATTGTTAAAAAGGGTCGAAGGCTCAGGTCAAACCGGCGAGAAGGGTTATGTGGTGATAAACGGGTTGCTGTGTAAACAACAGAGGGACCACTTTGGGGATACACGAAGTCTTTTAGTTGTCCCACAGGTATTCAGGGAAAAACTATTGGCAGTATGCCATGAGTCAACAAATGCTCATTTAGGTGCGACGAAATCGAAACAGAGGCTAGCCAAATCGTTTTTTTGGCCCCGATGTTACCAAGAAATGGAGGAATACGTGAGGTCGTGCGACGCATGTCAGCGCATAGGAAATGCTCAAGATACTAAGAGATTCCCCATGCGATTAACGCCTATAATTAGCGAGCCATTTGTCAAAATAAACATCGATGCTTGCGGACCTCTACCCAAATCTGAGAATGGTAATAAGTACCTAATCACCGCTATATGTTTAGCTTCAAAGTTCCCGGAAGCAATTCCCGTGAAAAACCTAAGGTCATTATCTGTCACGGATGCCTTATTGCAGGTATTCAGTAGAACCGGGTTCCCGAAAGAGGTGCAATGCGACAATGGCACGTCGTTTACGAGCGAGTTAACGTGCGAATTTTTTGAGAAATTCGGCATCAAAGTGACGCATAGTTCAGTGGGGCATCCACAAAGCAACTCTGTAGAGAGATTCCACCGAACACTTAAGAGACTGTTAAAAGTCCTGTGTTTGGAAAACGGGGAGAGTTGGGAACGTCATTTACCAGCCTCGCTCCTCGCGATTCGGACTATAACGCATAATAGTACGGGATTCTCACCGGCCGAACTGTTGTATGGAAAAAACCTACGAACACCCGAAGTTTTATTGTACGAAGGTTGGATGGGAGGTTGTGAGGAAGAGAGACCCGTGACAGAGCACGTCCTTACCCTAGTGAATAGATTAAAAAGAGCGCGAGAGTTAGCTGCTCAGAAAATGGGTGAAGAACAATCTAAGCGTAAGGAAGCGTATGATAAGAGCGCAGTTAAAAGGCATTTCGAGGTTGGAGATTTAGTTCTGATTTTCTCTTTATCTCGGCCTAGCAAAATGGCGCCGAAGTGGATAGGCCCAGGGAAAATTGAAGCTCGCATATCCGAGACGAATTATCGAGTGCAAACTCCCGGACCTAGACAGAAATCCAGCATTTACCATATTAATATGCTGAAGCCCTATATCAGGCGTCCCGAAACTATAAATTGGGTTTATGAAGGTAAAGTCGAAATTGGTACTGAGGATGATTTCGCAATCCACGTTTTTGAAACCGGTGCTACCGATTTCGATTACGAGGAGGTTGTGCGCGAGAGCGAACTTGACGCTCGTCTAAATCTCACTCAAAAAAGGGAATTAAAGAAATTATTGTGTAGCCATGCAAATATTTTTTCTAATAACCCAGGGAAAACCGAGAAAGTTACGCATGACATAGAGCTGATCTCTGATAAGGTCGTTAGGTCTAGACCATACAAAACGTCACACCGACAGAATGAAATCTTGAAGTTGGAGATTGACAAAATGTTAAAATTAGGAGTGATAGAAGTAGGTGAGTCTGATTATACCTCGCCTATCATTTTGGTAGAAACCGATGGTCGTGAGCCGAGACCCTGTATTGATTATCGTAGGTTGAACGAAATAATTCGCACCGAATATTACCCCCTCCCCAACATAGAGGAAAGGGTTGAACAGGTTGCAGGATCTGATTTCATAACAATACTCGATCTTGCAAAGGGGTATTGGCAAATCCCCTTGACAGAAAGGGCCCAACTCATTGCGGCTTTTGTCACCTCATTCGGGACATTCAGGCCTTTGCGGATGCCTTTCGGGCTTAAAAACGCACCTTTCTTTTTCAGTAAGCTCATGGCTGACGTCCTAAATGGGTGTGAGGAGTATGCCGTTCCATATATCGACGACATCGCGATATTTTCTAAGACCTGGGACGAGCATCTGAAGCATTTAGATATCGTGTTAAGTCGTGTAGCGCAAGCGCAGCTCACAATCAAATCATCGAAATGTCGGTTCGCCCAAAACCATGTAAAATACTTGGGGCACATGGTCGGCGGAGGTTATCGAAATCCCGCTGAATTAAAGGTAAAATGCATTAGGGAATTTCCCCGGCCAGAGACAAAGACGAGTATCCGGGCATTTCTGGGTCTCACTGGGTATTACGCGCACTATATTCCAAATTATTCTATGATAGCGGCCCCCTTAACCGATGCGTTAAAAGGACGGGAGAAACGCGCGGCGGTTGTGTGGGACGAAGCTTGCGAGGCAGCGTTCACCACTTTGAAAGACGCTCTTATAAAAACACCTGTGCTACGAGCTCCTGATTTTTCTGTTCCATTTATTGTCCAAACGGACGCATCCGATCTGGGAGCCGGGGTAGTGTTGGCCCAACAAATAGGCGATAAGGAACATCCTATCCTGTACCTGAGTAGGAAGTTCTCTGAGCCCGAAAGGAAATACAGCACCACAGAAAAAGAGTGCTTGGCGATCATATTCGCGTTAAAAAAACTTCACTACTATCTGGACGGAAGCGAATTCGAAATCGTGACCGACCATAATCCATTGGTATGGCTCAAGAAGAATGCCAGTTCAAATGGCCGTCTTTTTCGGTGGCAACTTATGTTGCAGCAATTTTGTTTTCGGGTAGAACACAAGCCGGGAAGACAGAATACAAACGCTGACGCTTTAAGCAGATACATTCCTTAAACGTCCGCGAATTACCTTAGATTTGTAAGTGTAGTAGCATAGAGAATTAATTGTTAGTACCATGAATTTATTTGTGTTTGTTTTTAGTAATCCAGTTAGTGCATGTGTACGTACTTGTTAGAATTGTGCATTTTTTTGTGTAGTAGAAAAAAAACTGTTGGAACTGGTACATTAGATAGCAGAATTGGGAACCACCCACACGAAACGTTGGTTTTCAATATGCAACCACATTGAAAACTTTAACGGCAGGGGGGTTATGTAGAGTATTGCATTTCAACCTCTCCGTTAACAAAAGAAATTCGTCTATCTCGGCCTGAGACTCATCAAAAGATTCCCGACAACTTAGGTGGCAATATGCTGACGGCAATTTTCCTTTTGTTCATCCGATAGACTTGTTCCACAGAACCTTAGGGGACATCGGTCATTTTTCTTGATTTAGTCATCGCCACCGGGTGACACCGCTGATGTTAGTTATAAATGACAGGAGACCCCAGGTGCTTTCATTCATGAACTATCAATTGTTAAGCAGCATCCTGGAGGCGTAGCGTGCCTAAACAAAAGGACTCGTGCCTTTCGAATATTACCGAAGCGGCCCTTTGAGACTCTTTGAAGTGGCTTGGAGGACAAACTAAAATGGCGGCCGCTTTAGACCCGGGGAAAATATTTCATTATCGCCCCAGGAAACCCATTTCCGTTGCTCACTTGTTCTAGATCGTTCGACTTTCTGGAGAGTGATGCAATATCCGGTGGAGGCTCTGATATAAAAGAGAATGGACCCCTCAGTCGTGGCTTGCGTCTTTTAGTTCCTGACACGTAGCGGATCCAGTTTTAAGAGCAGCCGGGTTTGCCGCCCTTAGAGGTTCAAGAGTCCCTTGTGACTGTTTGCAGCGACGATTTAGTTCCTGCAGGAGTAAACATACTCCGCTAATTTGTCGGAGACCAGTCTTCGTGGAAGGAGCCTTTGCTACCTTATTTTCCAGTGAGGAGTCCTTTCTCCTTAATTTAATAATTTCATCGCTACCGGGTGCGTGCAGTGGTCACCGCCGTTGATATTATTGGGGAGCCCTTTCCCATCAGGACGAAGTGCCGTTTTCTTCATCATTGAAGCAGAGCCAGTTCTGCTAGCCTAGCGGACTTCTGTGTTCTTACTCCGCCCCACGCCGATTAAATCGAGTGTGATTACCTAAGTTACGAAGTTCATCTTACATCTGTGCAGTGTACATATCTCATCATCATCAATTTTATTAATAAATTGCATTTGTTTTGTTTATGTAATGAGTGATGTATACCTGGTGTGTTTAAATCATCTTCTGGTTGACACTACGAACCTCAGTTCGCTACAGTGGGAAAACGCCAGTATTGCGCCAAATATGCACGCCAGCATCATCTCCGGTTCCAATCCCGCCATTAAGGTAAACGCACCAGTAATGGGCCGGTTAAGAGAAAAATTGAAGTAAATCTGAATTTTCACAGCTATAGATAAAGCAGACTGGTCCAAATTTTTACCTGCCATTTTAATAACTGTCTTACATCTGTAGTAGCAATTGGAGCGCACTGGCTGCATTCATATAAAATATATATATACATAAATAATAACCAACCTGATGCACCTTTAATGGGCCATTATTTTATCCGATGTACCCATAATGGGCCCTGTGGCGTCACGGTAAGTAGGTAAAGCGATTCTCTGAGGCGTTGGTAAAAATTACTACTGTGGGATCCATAACAAAGCAAAGACAGTCCTAATTAAAAAGCAAAGGCCAATTTTTTAAAACAAAAACTTGACGAGGAAATTTATTTACAAACAGAAAAACTTAACATTTAAGGTTACAACATATGCAATTTAACGCCGTGTAGATTTACAACGTACGGAGCCTATAAAACACACGTTCGTACAGGTCGCGTTCTAACTAGCGTCCCTCTCCCAGACAGGGGGTCGGCAATCGCTGGTGACATTTCCTTCGTAACTTTATTGCATTCCAGAAACGTTAGGACGACAGCTTTACTGGCTGCATCTCTGGGAAAACGTTTTTTTAATCCCCCCACGTGTTCAAAGCCGGTGGAACAGGCAACACTTTTACTTGAAAAACACGCAGCTGTGTTTCAAGCTCTCTGTGGTGTCTCGGGAAAAATAAGACCATACATCCATACATCCAGTACGCTACAGCCCTCAATATCGCCTATCACAACATTAATGGGCATTTATTTAATCTGCTATGGAACAAAAATCAATTCTACAATATCATAAAATGGGAAAGAAAAGGACCTAAAAACGTGATGTACATTTTTAAAACAGTTTATTCATTTTATAACTACAATACAACTACACAAAATATATAAAAACTGAAATATAACTGAAATATAAATTTATTAACTTAAACATCTAAAATTAAATTTACTTAAAAATTGTGGTTAATGTTGCCGGTGATGTACCGCTTTACTTGTCACAGCTGGTATGTTGTTGCAAATACTGACATTTCCGAAAAAATAATTTGTACCAGTACACGGGCTGGCCCAATACAGGGACAGTGTAACAATTAGTGATCCCATGATGGGCCACGCTATTTTGACAATGGAATCTTTTGATAATAGACCCTTAATTTCTCGACATTTCTAAAGTGTGGCCCATTATAGGGACATGGCCCATTATAGGTGCATTTACCTTATTTGTGCTTTCGTTATTGGTTCATTTGTTGCTTTTCGTAATAAGTAGCCTTTTGAGCTGATTTTATTTCAGTTATGATGGGTTTGCCTCAGACGGAAGAAGATGCGGTGTCTTTTTGCCTAGACTCGGCCTGTCTTCCAGCACAACTACAACATGTGTGCATATTTTAGATAAGATATTTTGGATAGTTGAGTTTTCTTCAGCAAGCTACTGCTCAAAATATTGTTGGTAACGGGCGGTTAAAAAAAACTGGCTGCCACAGTGAAATTAAGCCTGGGCGAGCTGATATTGCATCAAGCGGAAAAACTACCAAGTTCCAGTTATAATGCGTACGTGCTATTTCGGGTATCCACTTGTTCGGTGCCCATTTGGACAACTATTTACTGCTCTGTACTAACGCACTCTAACCTTGTTCAAGCTTTGGAGGACCTGATCCTCCATCATCAGGAATTTCAAGATTTTGTCCAGATCAAGGGTCTGTCATAAGGGGCGGTTTAACACAGCTCAAAAACTTTGGGACTGCAGATCTCTGTGATTGGTTAAAAACTTTCGAAAACAGCACCGCCGACCCTGACGGGTGTAATATGAATAGTTCCTGTCAACGGAAAGGCATTTCACGAGTCTCTCGCAACAGACAGATCCCAAAAGTTCCTTTTAAAATTTTGATGAAATCAAAAGCTTGTCAACTGACCACACTGTATAACAGAGAAAAGGGGGCGCTTGACCGTGGCGGATCATCGCACATGCGCAAGAAGGGCGCGTTTGGGGCCTCCGAAAGTTAGCAGCTTCAGAGACGCTTTCTCGGGGGCCTCAAAACAACTTTGGGTTTGGGCCCCTCCAAGTGCCATATCTACTATTGATCCCGGAGAATCAAAGGCGTCATAAATTTATTTATAAACTATATTAGTACAACTTTATAGTTTATTTATTTATTAACTATAAAGTGTCTTCGATCATCTAAGGTCCCGTGTTGGGTAGCTGAGTTGTTAAGCAATACAATTAAATGACCCTGGTCTGCTACTCACTGTTTAAAACTTTCCTAGAGCACGAAATTGAATAAAAGGTTAACGACGGAAAATGAGTATACAGTTTAATAAAATATTAATATTTGTTATTGACCAGGTCTATGGAACAGATCCAAAACAGCCCAGTCACAAAACTCTACAAGGCGATTCAGCAAAAATGTTCCCCAGGAGATTAACAAACCTACCCAAACATGCTGCTACTCCTGTGTTCTCCGGTGGAATTGTCTACTTACCAAAGATCTTTTCATTTGTAACGAAAGCAAGACGTAGAGATATTGGCATAATGAAGTCACTGAGGTTAAAGTAGTTTTCAGGAATCGGATGGAAAATTCGTTTTACTTTGGCTGAAAACTTCCCACCACCAGAGGTCACTATGCGATAAAGACCTCGGTAAAAAAAAAATAAACAGTGGGTTCATTCTCTGGTGTAAAAGAAAGCAGATAGTGGGAATACAGCTTGAGTTGGAGAACACTACAACACAAGTTTTTTTTCTTTTTTCTAACGGCAGGAACCTCGTCTTTTCGACATTCATTCGCTTCTTCCTCATGGGGGCACCCTATAGGTAAACCAAAATCAATCCCTATGAAAACTAGAACCGAAGTCCAAAAGCACGCTCCAAAGTGATTGAGTGTGAACTCTTCCTTAAAGCTGCTGTGTAGAACTCCTACTGGATTCGCTCAGCGCACTCCTAACCCACGGAGAAAAAAAATTTAATCATGGTCGACTTAGATGGATAGATCTTTTTTTAATTGTGTTCTGTAATAGAGATAGAAAATTTTTACTATCATATTAATTCTTTTAAGGAGGACAGACAACGTTTTTAAATTTGAGTAATTCGGATGAAAAATTTGTGTTATACTGTGTTTTGAATGCACAGCATTTCCTTGGGTGGGCGAAATTTCTAAAATGAATAATATAGCAGAGTCAAAAAATTCTTTCTATATTACGGAGAACAATTTTTTTTTAAAATCTTTGAATCGAAGTCGACCGTTATTGGAAATTTTTCTGCATAGGTAAACACCAAGCTGAGCGAATACAATGTAGTTAGTGCCCAGAGGCCTTAACAGGAGAGAAACGGTTTTATTTTGAGCATTTTAACTTCGTGGACGCGTCATGTGGGATAGTCAGTTGAGCCAATGCCATTTTGTTTTTTTCTCTGGGTTGAGAATGTCCCCTGAGGACCCTCCTATCTCCTTCCTCTAGCCACCGCAACTCCATGAAAAGACTTCACCCATTTGCAAAGTCTGATATATGTAAATACAGAGGAGTCGTTCCGAATGGCTCTAGCATACTGCTGTGCAAGATTTCGCTCCAAGAAGCCTCCCAAATGGTAAAGACAAGTATTTCTTGTATTTTTTTTTCAGTCTGTGACTTTATCTAAACTGATAGCCGAAAACAGGGCAAGGTGGAGAAATGTTATTAAAAATAACCTCAGTGAAATTAAAGCGAATAAACAGGAAAACAAATTATTGTTATAACAACAAGCAGCTGTTTTTTTTTTTTTTCGTTCTACAGATATTCCTCCACTTACGACCAAGATAGGGTCCGAGACATTGGTCGTAAGTGGATTTGGTCGTAAGACGAGTTTCAAACAAAAAAATTTTTGTACAAATACATGCATATATTTTTTACTTTCATACATACATACGTAATTTAAAATACATTGTATTTTATTTAGAAGACATAAATTATTCTACGCCATTACTATTTATTTTGTTAGTACAATCCATTGGTTCAGAATTTGCGACAGAAGATACGCTGCAAGTTTTTTTAACAAAGTTATCCAAAGTAGTTGGAACAGTTTGCGTCTTCTTTTCCTTGTACATTGTCTGGTAGAAAGTCAGATTTTCCTGAATACGGCGATTTACACTTGGGAATTTTTCTTCATTTGGATCCATTGCTTCTAACTGTTGTAGTCCTTTATAAACATGGTGAAAAGCTAAAGCCGTTTCTTTCAGTACAATTTTTTTTTTAATAGTACTTCGGCTTTTTCCCTTGTCTCTTCTTCCACAGCATAATGTGTTGCAATCTTTTGCAAATCCTCATTGGTAAGCTCTTCCGGATCATAATCAATAAATTGGTTGATATCTTCGTTGTTAATTTCCAGATTAAGTTTCTCATCAAATTTTAATATCAGATCTGTAAATGCGGTCAAAGAATCTACTCGTTCGGATACTGAAAGAATTGCATTCGTTTCAAAACATTTTGTTAGTTTATTCTGCATTCCGTACACGCATGCTGGAGTGACTACTTTCCATCTTCTATCTATGTTCTTAATACTATGAAAAATGTTATAATTTTTCGAAAATGCTTTTAAGTTCGTCCCCTCTTCAAGTGCCGTTATTGCTTGTGCAAACATAATTTTTAAGTAATAAAGTAATTTGCTTTAAAAGTGGCAATTGCTCCATTAGCTGTAAAATAGTTGTAGTGTCCGGATGTAGATACAGAACTTTTACCTTCGCATGTAAATTGCATAGGTGTGGCGGATGTTCCGGTGCATTAACCAGTAATGAAAGTTCAGTAACCATTGCTTATAATGGTCAGTGGCTATAAGAATCAACCGTTATAAAAATCAATATCGCGAAAACAAAAACAAATGTATTATTTTCATGTTAAAATTTTCGCTTTAAAGAATCAATCTACCGGTTTTAAGAATCAGCTTACATTCTTCGCTTTTCTTTCATTTTTCCAAAGAAGCCACTTAAACCCTCAAAAGGCACGAAGTTCTTTCTTTTTTTTTAAAGAAAGATTGATAAGATGTGGATGGAATATAGTAATATTCATCCCTTTTTTTGTTAGACATAGCATAATAGTTTCCCCTTAAACGCTTTAGCACAACACTGTCCTATTAGCTTGACCCGGGGGCATCTTTACCCGTCCGGGTCTGATTTCACTTTTCTCCACTGACAAACAAAAATAGGGACTCTTTTTTTCCCACCTCCCACATCCAGGTTACGTCTTCCTGGACCATGAAACACATAAATCTTTGGCGAAGTGTCCACTATCACTTAGGCAAACGTGACATTAGTAGATTCAGCACGTTATCAAACCGTGATACGTAAGCTAGAAGGTGAATCTTCGTCCGAGACTATTAGTATTGATAGAGGTATAAACAGCCTCCTGAAAACTTTTTGTTTGAAGAAATTTTTGATAAATAAATCTTATTCTTCCTCAAAATACTAAGGCCGTCTGCACACGGAGCAACTCAAAAGAAACTGATAACTGACTCGAATCACAAACCAGTCCGTGATGAGTCGTAACCTATGTAATTGAATGGAGCCACGCACACGGCGCAACTGGTTACAAACCCGTAACTGACTCGAATCACAAACCATTCCGTGATGAGTCGTAACCTATGTAATTGAATGGATTGTGATTCGAGTCAGTTATCAGTTTCTTTTGAGTTGCTCCGTGTGCAGACGGCCTTATTGTTGTGAATTCAAATTGTCTTCAACATAGTAGCAAAGAAAATTAATTATTCTCATTTTGTATATAGGAGTAAAATATTGAAAAATTAAAAATAGGATGTTAAAGATCCCTTGTACCCTTAACTGTTCGTGGATTTTGCTATATGTGTATCATGAAGGGTTTTAATTTAAAGCCAGCGATATTTTTGCCCAATAAAAGTGAAACTCGATCTTTGAACGCCTTGAAGCCTGATATACATTGCGCTTCTTTATGAATGTAGGTACGTTCAGGCATCTTCTTCCAATATAGCCCGGTTTCGTCTACATTAAAAATCTGTTCCTTTAGATATATTTTTTTTATCTTCAAGAAGCTCATTAAATTTGGTTATAGAATCTTCTGCAGCTTTGTAATCAGCACTCGCTGCCTCTTCACTTATTTTGACATTATGGAAATTCATTCTTTCCTAAATCTTTGAAACCATCCATGGCTTGCAGTAAAAGTCTGGTCATAATCTTCCTCTTACCGTAGTTTCAACTGTTCGAAAAGACTGCGTGCTTCTGATTGAACGAGGCTTAGTGGAATCTTTTTTGAATTAATTCCTCCATCCAAATCACCAACAGTTTTTCCATTTCGTGGACGTTCCTTGTCGTTTTCCTTGTCGTTTTGCTGTTATAGTTGTTGATTTCGGAGATACCGACTGTTTCACTGCTTTCAAAATTAACCCTTTATTTTTTAAAATAGTGGAGATCGTGGAACGTGACAATCTTAACTCACATGCTTTAATCCTTCACTTTTCTACCGATTCCATGGTCTTTTATTATTTCGAGTTTCATTTCTATGACACTTCATTTTTTTTTTTCTTGGCACTTTACTATTTCCAGCCATACTGGGAATACAATACTGTATGTGCTTAAACTTCCCAGATAAAAATCGAACCACTACATATTTAATAATACGAAATAGTTAGTAACATTTTTATGTAATAATAATGAGAGGCGACGACTGCGCATTTGTTTTGTTAACTCTCGAATGAAGGTTTATTTGATTTATCGTATGGATATCGAAACTATTGCATCATACATTTTTATTATTACGCCATAAATTTTTGCAGTAATGCACAATATTATATCTTATTTTTACCATGTTTTTATTAACTTGCTTTCTTGTTTGTGTGTGAGTGTGTTTGTCCGGTAAAAATCTTGCAATCGATTTTTAACTAACTTCCCGACTAGCTATACATTTGAAACTTTTAGAATAGCTCAGAACACGACGACAATGAATTTTTTTAATACTTTTAGCCATCTTTAAGCAGAATTAAATTAATTTTCAGTTATTTTAAGTTAATTTCATACAAATCTTGAGATCGATTTTTAACCCACTTCTCGACTAAATAGACATTCGAAACTTTTAGAATAGCTCAGGACACGATGACAATGCATTTTTAAAATACTTTTAGCCATCTTTAACCAGAATTAAATTAATTTTCAGTTATTTTCAGTTAATTTTATTTTGTAGACTGGTGCAGCCATCTATTGGTCGGAACGGGAACGAAAAGTTATATCCAATTAACTTCATTTTCTTTCAAGTTGATGGGATAATTCATCAAAAAAAATTTAAAAAGTATTTATTAATACATAGAATTGTCAAGTTTATATGATTCAACAGAAAATTTAAAAACATGGTATATAAAAAATTGTTTTTATCTTGTAACTAGCTGAAAACCCGCACTTCGCTACGGAGTACATACAAATTAAATACAACGGTCAATGTATGCAATTAATGCCAATATATATATATATATATATATATATATTTATAATAAATACGACGATCAATATATACAATTGATGTAGAAAAAAATATATATATTTATAAAAGAAATCGCAGGGATATTTTTATAGACAAAATAATGTCCAATCGTCTGGCGCATTAGCAAGAAAAAAAACGTATTTTTTGTCTATTTAGTTGTTATGCACGTGACGATAAATTTATTTAAAGTACCATAAAAAGAAATCACGTGATCGGCATTTAATAAATTAAATTCTAAAAATGAATCTTTAAAAATTCACCAAAAATCAGAAAATTGAGGTAAAGATTCGGAAAAGATTTCATTTTAAAGGAATTTTTACGCTCTTTCTCGTGATATAAATTTTATAACCCTCGAATTATTATTTTAAATGCAAACTTAAAAAAGTTACTAAAACAGCTTAAAAATTTAATTTAAAAAAATCTAAGAAGAATTTTTCAAAAAATCTCTCTTAGTGCACCCCTGCAACATAAGAAGAATCGCCATGCAAAATTTCAGCCCCTTAGGTCCAGCGGTTTGGTCTGTGCGTTGTATGTCAGTCAGGGAGTCAGTTACGGAACTGTTTTATATACAGTGGCTCCCAAAAGTGTTCGTACACTTACGATCTTCAATGAAATAGGGGTCTATCCATTGATTAAAATGAATATTTCAGAATGGTTAATTAATAATAAGATCTATAATCTATTCTTAACAAAACTACATGAAATATTTTGAAAACATAGTAAAACTTTATTTTTAAGAAACCAGTAATCAAAAAGTAACAAAAACTTTATCTCACAAAAGTCATCGTACACTTGTAAAAAATCTCTACATATTAGTAAATATTCTAATTTTTCATTAAATTAATATTTAGTAGGATATCCTTTAGCATCCACAACAGCTTTTAAACGTCAGGGAATAGATTGCTTTAGTTCTTTTGTAATTTTTGCATCAATGTTCATCCATTCTTCCATCATAATTGTTATTAGTTCGCTTTTCGTGTAAATGTCGTGTTTTCGTACTCGAACCTCTCCAAATATGTTCTATTGGGTTTAAATCTGGCGATTGAGGTGGTGTTTTCAAAACTTGTGGACAATTGTAGAGACACCAGATGCGAAAGTTGAGAGCTGTGTGCTTAGGATCGTTATCTTGATAAAAACAAAGTTGTTTCCAATACCCAAATTTTGAGCTGATAATTTTAAATTGTCTCTTAAAATATTTATAAAAACAGCAGGATTCATTATGTCATCAATAAATACCAAATTTCCTAGTCCTGATGCTGACATGCACACTCACACAAGGATACCTCCACCGGCATGCTTAACTGTTCCTACTAAGTTCTTGGGATTGAGTTCCTCATTTTTTTTCTTCTCCATACAATTATACGCCCATCAGTACCAAAAATGTTCATCGGCAAATAAGACATTATTCCAATAAGTTTGGGGCTTATTTATCATTGATAGTGCGAAGGGAAGCCTAAACTTTCTGTTTTTCTCACTCACAAAAAATTTTCTATGGGCAGAACGCTCATGTAATCCAGCTGTTCTGAGAACTGGTCAAAAAATTTCAGGTGAAATTGAAGTAGAAAATGTTTCATTGAATTCTGCAGAAACTTTTACAGCACTCAAACGTGAATTTTTCACAAATTTTCTAATTATAAATCTCTGATCACGTTTGGTTAGCTTTGTCGGAAGGCCTTTTCCTACCTTGTTTTCGATCCAATTTTCTTCTTTAAAGCGTTTTTTCACATACTGCACTGTAGAATGGCATAAATTAAGTAATTTAGCAATATTCCGAACTGATTTACCACTACTATGATGAAAAATAATCAATTTTTGAATGCTGTTTGTTGTTTCTTTACGACTACGAGCCATTTTAAAATAATAAATAGAATATTACGGAGTAGGCAAGCAAAAATTAAAGCCAAACGATATTTTAAATGCCACCACAATTCAAAAATAAGAATAAAGTGCCAGACGATAATTTTAATTATGAATTTATCCGAAAATATTTCAGTGTACGATGACTTTTGTGAGATAAAGTTTTTGTTACTTTTTGATTACTGGTTTCTTAAAAATAAAGTTTTACTATGTTTTCAAAATATTTCATGTAATTTTGTTAAGAATAGATTATAGATCTTATTATTAAATACCCATTCTGAAATATTCATTTTAATTAATGGATAGACCCCTATTTCATTGAATTTCCTAAGTGTACGAACACTTTTGGGAGCCCACTGTATATAGAATATTTAATAATTATGTAATACATATAGGTATGTACTGTACATTAGAGGAACAATATTTTTGAGATAAAAAATGAAAATAAGTTAAATAAAGATAAAAACTTCGGTCGCAAGTGCGAGTGGTTTTGTAAGTCGTACATTGCTGGACATATCCTGTTATGTCCGTTAACATACTGAACGGTTGATACAGTGCCGACTTTGGCACGCAAAGGTGTAGAAGTCATCAGTAGTTCAAATATAAATAGTGAAAAAACTGATAATAAAGCCAATTTCTAGGGTGTCACGAACGTGTTACAGTATGAACTCTGAGCGAACTTCATCAAGCGGGCTGGCTGTTTTTAGCCGGATGTGCCAAGTAGTCGCTCGCCGGAAATCAGCCTCTTCACAATCGGAAGTCAGCGAATTTTAATCAACGTCATAATGTATTCCCGATTATCCGGGTTCATGGGACGGGTTATAAAAACACGGATCATCCGATGCCATTTGATTGTATTTTCAAAATACACTCGCTTTTCTATTTAATTTATGCATGTAATCCGCAATTTTTTTTAACGATATGTTTTTGGATATGACTACGAAATTTCCCAGTATTCGTAATTCCATAGACTCTAGCAAAGTGCCGAAGCGCTGTTGCGTGTTGGAGCCAGGGCCTGATTTTCCAATAGGCCCAGTAGGCCCGGGCCTACGGGCCCCCAAAAATTGTTATTTTAAAAGAAAATATTCCCAATTCAATTTGTTTTATTTTACCTTTTTTAATAGCAATTTTTTTTATATATCCTTACAAATTTGATTGATAGGTTCGTCATATGTATAGTTATAGTGTAAATAAGGGATTAATAAGTTTTTCTGGTTGCATTGTATTGGTGTTTTAATGATGAAGTTAATATGCTGTATTGCTCTTTGTTATTTGATAATGTTCTAGGCTTCTTTGCTTCAAATAGCCAATTCTTGGTAAAATGGTACTTTCACAATGATTCATGATTATTTTTTTTGAGTGTCAATTTTGGAAATTTTACGCCCACATCAGTGTTAGGGGGGGGGGGCATCCCGAGTTGTGCCTATAGTCAAGAATTTTCTAAATCGGGCCGTGGTTGGAGCAGAACCAATCTTCAACTTCTTCGTGGGGTTGAATCGTCGCAGCATTAACCTGTACATTTTCAAACCCTGGTTCACATTCTAACCACTCCAGAAGATTTTCTCCCAATCTTCTCAATCAATAAAAAACATTTTAAAAGATCTTGCTTTTTATCGGAAGAAATTTGCATCAAGTTTCTAATAAATTATGTAGGTATTATCTATATATATAAAACAGTTCCGTAACTGACTCATTCATTCATTCATTCACTGATTGACTGACATACAACGCACAGACCAAACCGCTGGACCTAAAGGGCTGAAATTTTGCATGGCGATTCTTCTAATAGTGTAGGGGTGCACTAAGAAAGATTTTTCAAAAATTCTTCTTAGATTTTTTTAAATTAAATTTTTAAGCTGTTTTTAAAACTTTTTTTACGTTTGCATTTAAAATAATACATTGAGGGTTATAAAATTTATATCACGAGAAAGATCCTAAAAATTCCTTCAAAATGAAATTTTTTTCGAATTTTTACCTCCATTTCCTGATTTTTGGTGAATTTTTAAAGATTAATTTTTAGAATTTAATTTATTAAATGCCTATCACGTGATTTCTTTTTCTGGTACTTTAAATAAATTTATCGTCACGTGCAAAAAAAAAAAAAAATAGACAAAAAATATTTTTTTCTTGCTAATGCGGCAGACGATTGGACTTTATTTTGTCTATAAAAATATCTCTTACGATTTTTTTATAAATATGTTTTTTTTACATCAATTGTATACATTGATCGTCGTATTTATTATAAATATATATATATATATATATATATATTTATTTATTTTTTTTTGGAATTAGTTGCATACATTGACCGTTGTATTTAATTTCAATGTACTCCGTAGCGAAGCGCGGGTTTTCATGTAGTCTATATATATAAAACAGTTCCGTAACTGACTCATTCATTCACTGACTGACTGACTGACTGACATACAACGCACAGACCAAACCGCTGGACCTAAAGGGCTGAAATTTTGCATGGCGATTCTTCTAATAGTGTAGGGGTGCACTAAGAAAGATTTTTCAAAAATTCTTCTTAGATTTTTTTAAATTAAATTTTAAGCTGTTTTTGTAACTTTTTTTAAGTTTGCATTTAAAATAATAATTTGAGGGTTATAAAATTTATATCGCGAGAAAGATCATAAAAATTATTTCAAAATGAAATCTTTTTCGAATCTTTACCTCCATTTTCTGATTTTTGGTGAATTTTTAAAAATTAATTTTTAGAATTTAATTTATTAAATGCTGATCACGTGATTTCTTTTTCTGGTACTTTCAATAAATTTATCGTCACGTGCGTAACAACTAAATAGACAAAAAAAATATTTTTTTCTCTTTCTAATGCAGCAGACGATTGGATATTATCCAAAAAAAATGCATATCCCTTACGATTTTTTTATAAATATATATATATATAGATAAATATATATTTTACATCAATTGTATACATTGATCATCGCATTTATTATAAATATATATATTTATTTTTTGGCATAAATTGCATACGTTGACCATTATATTTAATTTGAATGTACTCCGTAGAAAAGCGCGGGTTTTCAGCTAGTTTTGGATAAAGATTTCAGATTTTTTTCTGCGCGGAAAATCGAGAGTACACTGTATTTAATCCATAATTTCTGCTTTGGCGCTTTGTAACGAGGAGAGAAGGAACCGAAAGAAATATTTTCCCGATTCATTTTGGCTTCAAACGGGCGAAATCGCTAGCATGTCATAAAGTGCTGATAAATTTTAATTTACTAATTACAAGATAAAAAGAACTTTTTATATACCATGCTTTTAAATTTTCTGTTGAATCATATAAACTTGACGATTCTATGTATTAATAAATACTTTTTAAAATTTATTTGATCAATTATCCCATCCACTTGAAAGAAAATGAAGTTAATTGGAAGTTAACTCGCATTTAACTTTTTGTTCCCGTTCCGGTCAATAGATGGCTGAACCAGTCTACAAAACCAAATTAATTGAAGATAACTAAAAATTAATTTAATTCTGCTTAAATATGGCTAAAAGTATCAAAAAAATGCATTGTCATCGTGTTCTGAGCTATTCTAAATGTCTAGCTAGTCGGGAAGTTAGTTAAACATCGATTGCAAGATTTGTACTAGATAAACACACACACAAACAAACACACAAACAAGAAAGCAAGTTAATAAATACATGGTAATAATTACAAGATAAAAAGACTTTTTATATACCATGTTTTTAAATTTTCTGTTGAATCATATAAACTTGACAATTCTATGTATTAATAAATACTTTTTAAAAAATTTTTTGATGAATTATCCCATCGACTTGAAAGAAAATGAAGTTAATTGGAAGTTAACTCGCATTTAACTTTTCGTTCCCGTTCCGGCCAATAGATGGCTGCACCAGTCTACAAAACCAAATTAATTGAAGATAACTAAAAATTAATTTAATTCTGCTTAAATATGGCTAAAAGTATCAAAAAAATGCATTGTCATCGTGTTCTGAGCTATTCTAAATGTCTAGCTAGTCGGGAAGTTAGTTAAACATCGATTGCAAGATTTGTACTAGATAAACACACACACAAACAAACACACAAACAAGAAAGCAAGTTAATAAATACATGGTAATAATTACAAGATAAAAAGACTTTTTATATACCATGTTTTTAAATTTTCTGTTGAATCATACAAACTTGACAATTCTATGTATTAATAAATACTTTTTAAAATTTTTTTTGATGAATTATCCCATCGACTTGAAAGAAAATGAAGTTAATTGGAAGTTAACTTGCAATTGAGCAAGTTAATAAAAACATGGTAAAAATGAAAGAGAAAATGAAATCATGAAAGAGGCCCTTTTTTAAATATGGACAGTAAGATTTCCCTTTTAGTTTTACAAAGTTGAAGGAGAGAATAACAAGAAAATCAATATAATACTGTTATTTCTTCAAAGGACAAGTACAACAGAACTGCCTGTTTCTACCACACGATAAATTTAAAACATACATCTACCTATATTTTTTTTCCAATGTGACTATTTCTCCGCGGACATTCACCAAAGACACCGACAATTCCGTTGCTTGATTTCTTAGCAGAACACCCAATCGGTAAATCAACGTTACACCCCCACCCTCACCGGGATTCAGCCAGAGCCTGACTAAGACAGGGGCATACGGGGCAGTTGCCCCGGGCCCCCAACATCAGAGGGGCCCCCCAAATTGAATAGAAAGTTTATTTTACGTTTCCTTCTTTAATGAACTTTTTTTAAAGAAAATATCAGTACAGAGTAAAATCCGAAAATCAGAAAATCAATAAAATGGACGGAACGATATTTCGTCTGATCACTGGAGGAGGGGACTTTATATCTATTTTAGGTTCTAGTCAATTTTCTTGTTATATATCTATAATAAGGTGAAAAATTTAAATACCTCCATAAATTTCGATTCTTCATTACTGAAGTAGTGAAGCAGAGGAGGCCCCCTAAAGAAGTTTTTGACCCGGTCCCCAATTAGGCTAAGTCGGGCCCTGGATTCAGCCATTGTGTAAATAAAGGTGGAAGATGACCACTCGAACCACCATACAATGTGATCATTTAATATATTCTGTGCTATTTAGAAAACCTATTGGTTGCTTGGTTGAGCCCTGATATCCTCTGAAATAAATAGAGCCGATCCCAAACAATTACGTCCCAAACAGTGATTGTATCACTGATGATAGCTACCAGTGATAATATCTCATCTTGATACTGAAGATAAATCCAGATGGACCAGGCACTCCAGTTGTACCAAAAATAGCAGTGAGTTACGAACATCCATGTGAAACGCGAAATCACAGATTCTGTTGGTTTTCAGCGGAAATGTCCCCCATTATAATAGGTGTCTGGGGCTTGTGGCGGTCCTGTGGTACAGCGCGCTGGTTTTCGGTGCTGAGGGTGCTCAGATCGAATCCGAAAAAATGCCTCCGTTTGTATCGTCCCTTCATAGGGGGTAATGCTGTCCGCCTATAGGGTGCCCCCATAATAAAATGGGCAGTAAAACCGTGGCGTAGTACAGGCGAATGTTTAACGACAAGTGTCTCCGCATTGGAAAAATAAATAAATAATAGGTGTCCATTCTCTGGTTCATGCATTCGTCTCTTGGGCCCTCGTGGCGAGATCATCTAATTCAGTGGTTCCCAACCTTGGGTACGCGTACCAATACCGGTACTCGAATGATTTTACAATTTAAAACAAAAATCTATTAAAAATCTGTATTACGAAAAAAGAAAAGAAATGACTATAATAACTAATAATCCATACGTTTTAATATTTTAGTTTGGAATTTCTTATCCATTGTTTGTGTTGTAATATTTTAGTGGGATTTACCTAATCTCAAAAGTTGTCGCCTACACCTGAATGTGTTATCTATGACCGCCCCATAAAAATTTGTCACTCAGTAGCGTAGAGAGCATAACTGGCGCCCGGGGCACGATACCTTTTTGGCGCCCCTCATGGTCTTGGGGACCAAATGTCCAATGGTCGTGGGGAACATTTGGCGCCCCTCTGCGAGTGGCGCCCGGGGCATGAAAGACCCCCTTGCCCCCTCTCGCTACGCCACTGTTGGCACTCGCCTGCGAATTATTACTGTGTCTATAACTGTGTTTGCGAATTATAACTGAGTCTGAGTTCTACTAAAAATTGTGTTTTGTGTTTCAAACATCTTTAAATAAATTGCATATTCTTAATAATAATTGTATTATTAATAAATATTTAGAAGTGGTTAAGGTAAGTGTATTAAACTCAGATTTATTTAAAATGATTTTTTATATATCCTAATTTATTTTAATAAATGCTTGGCTACATGTTTTGAATACATTTCGTATTCGTCTTCAGACCATATACAAATAAACTTATTCGTTGTTAAGAACACTAAAAAATTTACAAAGGGTATGATTAGTCATGGTTATAGTTTAGCTGCAAAATCTTAAAATTACTTACATGTAGATCACATTACGCCCAATCATAAAACAAATATTTTTCAAAAAAGAATTATCCAGTCATTACATTTTACAAATAAATTTATTTTTACTAAAACACCGAAGTACGGTGGTTGTCACGTGGTAAAGTCATAAACATTGAGCCCTATATTACTTCTTTAGTTAATAATAAACAGGCCTAACGTTCTCACTAATTATATATTTTTAAAGTGATTATTATATTTTATGTATGGTTTGAGTAATAAAAATATATCCCAAGTTACTTGTCTTTATTACAAATGTTCTCTATTGCATTTTATTCCCCTTTTTAAAATTTTTGGTCTACCGGTACGTCATCAAATTGTTTACAATGTACAGGTACGGTACTATAAAAAGGTTGGGAACCCGTGATCTAATTTAAGACATAGAATCTGTTAATAGCTGTAGTCTCTCTCTATAGAGATGCATTTTGTATGTCAAATATTACCGCCCCGCATTCTGCATTATCAACTGACAAATTTCACTATCATTTTGCAAGTAATAACGACAACAACAACAACGGCAATAATTATAAATCAATCTTTTATTATAATACATTCCATTTCGTTTTAACGATTAACAGGCCTTATGTGCCATTTATTTTGCGATATACCTATCTCAACACTACTGTAGCAAAGGTGAAAAAGAAAACGAAAACAGAGTTCGAACAAGTATGAGAAGAAAATATATAAGCTGAGATTGTGCAAATAACTTATTATCATGCATTTTCATCTCATTTACTTTTCAATGTTGTTTTAAGAAACCTACGCTCGAATTGGGTTCGACTGAAGAACTTCAATTCTTGCATGTTGACTGCTATAAATGGCAGTCAGCATGCATAAGGCCATATATCAAGTGCATCTAGTCACATGTCACTTTTAGGCCGTCTGCACACGGAGCAACTCAAAAGGAACTGATAACTGACTCAAATCACAAACCAGTCAGTGATGAGTCGTAACCTATGTAATTGAATGGAGCCACGCACACGGCGCAACTGGTTACAAACCCGTCCGACGGGTTTGTAACCCGTCGGACGGGTTTGTGATTTGAGTCAGTTATCAGTTCCTTTTGAGTTGCTCCGTGTGCAGACGGTCTTAAACAGCGTTCTGGGTTTCAAACTGATTTATTTACAAAAATTAAAAAATTAAAATTCTAATTTTCGAAATTTATGACTTAGTGCGTCCCACACTAAACTTACGACACTGTGTTGCAGAAAATGGCTAAAAAATGACAGGTAGGGCAAAAAGTCTATTGATGCGCACAAACATGAATAAAAATAATCAGGAATCAGGGCTTAACTAAAACTCACAAATTCGAGGAACGTAAGTAACCATGAATGACATTTAAAAAAATCTGATGCATGAGTCAAAATTAACTACTTGCAAGGAAAGTTCACTATCCGGCCACCCCTCAAAACGGCCACCCCTTTCCGGAACCATGACTGGCCGCCATAGAGAAGTTTCGCTGTATTCGCAACTGCAAGCATAAAATGCCAACATCTGCTTCAAAAGCTCATAAAATGAATAAAAAAATATATTACATAAAAAAAACTCTAAATTTTAATTATGTTTCCACCAACAGATACACGTTTAAAATGGATACACAGCATTTACACACATGTGACGGGAATTGAGAAAGAAAATTTGTATGGCTGTTGAACCAGCTTGAAATATACGTTGTATGAATTTCGTATTGAAACTCATCGGATTGGACATTCCCTAAACTATCTATACCGACATCATTAAACATGCTCCGATGATTAACATTTTGGAGAAAAGAGCCTGCTTCCTATTCATAGAGTGTATTTCAAATATTCATGGTGTGTCAAGAAAGATGCAGTCATCCTCTAACACGGTTCTGGAAGCGAAACTTCTGCATCTGGGGCAACGTTAGTTTGCTCTAGGGATGCGACATCGATGTCGATGTTTTCAAAACATTGATGTTTAGATAAAAACATCGATGTTTTAAACATCGATTTATTGAAGCCGATTTTTTTTAACATCGATGTTTTGTGCTCGATGTTTTACGTTGTCTCGATGTTTTTTTAAATATAAATGTACCATAGTAAAAAAAAAAATTAACCACGCAGCATAATTTTCCCACTCAGTAAATGTAAGTCTGAATTCTGAAAAGGACGAATACAAAAAGGGGAACGATTAGCGACAAATGGCAATGAACAACCAATGAATAATAATTATATGCCCCGATAGCCCCAATAATTGTTATTTACAGTAAAGAAAAAATAAGCTTGTCCAGTTTTCCCCCATACGTCGGTTTTGCATCAGTACTTCATATTGGTGTAAATGTATGTAATTTTCTTTTGTATTATTTAATTTGAAAATCAAAGATTTGTTAATAAATTACAATAATTTCTTCCTCAATTTTCTGGTAAAAGTAATAAAATGTGGAAATTCTGCGATATGCGCTGACTCTAGCAACCAAGTTTTTGTCATTTGTGTCAGCCTAACCTGAGAGTAACATTACCCCACCCCCCTTCCATGACTAACCGAAGTAACATTAATCTTAGAGGTTACTAAACCAGTTTAAAAAAATTAAAGTTCATAAACATCGATGTTTTAAAACATGGATGGTTTTGGGGCGATGTTTTATTAGCATCGATGTTTTAATATTGGTTTTGTTGTCGATGTCGAATCCCTAGTTTGCTCGGGGGAGACAAAACGCTTCCGGGGAAAATAAAATAAAAAGCATCTTGTGTCTGATTGAATGATTGTTCAATTCAGATTTCTGTATCCCTCTCCACGGAAAAATAATTTTTTTTCGTTATTTTTAAGAATAAAACTGAAAAAAAATGATTTACACGATTCCTTTCATAAAGTTTCCGGAAAAGTAGCATACTCTATAATTTTAATCTTGAAATAATAAAAAAAATATTGGACTTTAATTATTTCCTCACCTTCTCATTTAGCTTGATAAGCTAAACCCCACTAAAAATGTGTTTGGGAAGCGTCATTTGGTTCCCGCCTGTAACATAGGAACTGCCATGTTTTCAAAAGGATTCCCTTTTAGCGGGCTTTCGATTACAAAAAAGAGGAAAGAGTCGTCTTAGAAAACCGCACTAATCTGCATTCGCGCTTCTCAAAATTGTAGATCGGTTATCCGTCATCGGAGTCAGTCACGTGCTGGACTCGCATAAAGGAAGTGACGTAAGTGTCACGGCTACAGAATTGGGGAAGATTGCAATAAGCCTTTTTCTGATAACTCGCGGGAAAAAGACAGGACAGCCCCCACCTTCGGAGTTGGGCCTCAGACCTGCAACTCCAGTTTCTTCGTATTTGGCCGTATTACCCCGTTGGAATATTAAAACAATAAAACAAAAAATAATGCGTCCTTTCACCCGCGTCTTGGTTTCTAGGCCAAACACACTTACTGGGGGTTTTTCCAGCAATGCGTGGACCCTTTTGGTCCACTTACGTACTAACGTAGATGTTAATGAATTCGCCGTTCGGAAGCCGCTACGTGAGATAAGATTATCGAATTAGGAGATCGATAATCATAAGATCCTGAGATCATAAGAGATAAATGAAGGCTATAATTTAGGATTATTATTTTTTAATATCCTGGTGTGAATCACGAACGCAGATCATTTGATAAGTATTCAAAACTTTGCTTCGTATTTATTGTATTTTTAACTGGCTATTTATTCATTAAACATGGCGGCCGATCTCTTTATTATCTTCTTTATTTTCTAGAAAGAGCGATGCGCTTGTTGCCATATACTTAACAGTATTAGTTTAGGGAAATCTATTACTCTACACAAAATTTAAATTTCTTCACTTACTGGCCAAAATTTCCATGTATTATGTTGTTCTCTAAATAATATTCTCACAGGAGGATCCAGGGGAAAAAAGAATATGAAAATCAGAATCAGTTGATGTAAAAATTTTTAAAAGTCATTTTCAAAACGTCGTAGTTAAACAATATTTTTGAAAATGTTCAAAACGTCGCTTTATATTAAGTAAGTAGCGATGGTGATTTAAATTCCCGTTTTCTGGATATTATCGAAATCGCCATTTTTAAGCCATCACGGGAGAAAAGATGATAAATTGAGGCCCCGAGATTATAATTATGAAGCTCTTTCAATGAATCACGTATGCATGTCTGGTAATTTTCCGTAAATATCGAAAACTGCGCTTCGTATTAATTAAGGGTATCTATTACTTTATAAATTATATTCATTTTCAAAATTATTGACCATGCCCATATACAGCAGAACACAAAGTTGACAAAATATCTGAAAGAAATTATTCATGACTCATGAACTGTTTACAACACAACGGATGGAGGATGGTAGAGCTTCTAAAGTCACGTGTATATATTGATAGAAAAAAAATCACATATCAAAATTTCTTTTTCGGAGATATACGACATACTTAAAATATTTCATGAATTGTACAGTGTAATAGGATGTCAGAGACTGTAAGAGAAGGTAAGAGCCCTTGGGGTTGCTTGGCCAAATTAGAGGAGGCACAGGGGAGGGGGCGTTCACCTTTACGTTGTCCCCCCCCCCTGCTAATGATTCTGTGAGAATGTGTTCTTTAACAATTGTCCCGCGCTGGCAAACAATAACCATAATTCTTTTGGAGTTAAGGGGACAGTGGACTTTCAAAATTGTTAAATTTGTCCAAAATTTCGATTTTTTTAATTTTATTGAATTGTGAAACTACGGACGAGTAGGAATGTGTTGCAAAAAGAATTTTTAATTTCTGTGATTACTTTCCTAGTTATAGGCATTTGTATTTAATTTAGATATTACGTGCTTACTAATAGCAATAACTTTAAATGTGTTTTTCTCAAAATAAAAATCTTCATGTCATACGAATATTCAAACTCAACCGGGCGCATTTCTAATTATCGTATTGCTTTGAAATTTAAGTTTTATATACTTAACTGTATATCAGATAAATCTTATTGAAAAAAATTATGCTTCGTAGCTCAGAATTTCTAAATTTTGTATTTGAAAAGGTGATTTATAGGCATTTTGCGTAATAAAAAGGGTGTTTTCACTATTATTATTTTTTTCTCTTTATATTTTTAATGAATGCTTAAAAGAAGCAATAAGTTTCATTGTTAGTTCTATAAGGTATCCTGTAAATAAAAATTACCATATTATATGCAAAAGAAATGCGCATGGAACATTTTTGATTAGGCCAATTTTTGATATAATTAATAATTCATAAATTATTAATATTTCATCATTAAATTTTAACCACTTTTACATATCTATGGTACTAATCACATATTCAAATTTCAAGCAAATCCATTCAAAACAAAAAAAGTTAGGTTTGAAGGTCCACTGTCCCCTTGAGGAGGTAGAATACCCGTCATTATTGGAGAAGGAATGAAATGAAGGAAAGTTCATTTTAATTCCTATTTCATTTATGCATATTTACTTTCAAAAAATAACATATATATAATATTAACAATATATTATAACATATCAATATATTGATAATATTAATATATTATAACTATATATTTATTACACATTAATATATGAGGCGGTGAAAGGCAAAGTGGTGTAAGTCACATTTTCCACTTTTTTTATTTGAGTGCAAAAATGTAATCTCCATGTTCAATTTATAGTGAAATTGCAAATAATTATTATTTGCAATATTATAATAATTATTATAAATAATAATTTGTTCAATTTATAGGGGAATTTTTGTAGTTTTTGCAGTAAAACGCTTTGGACTTGCACCACTTTACTTACTGACTTACACCACTTTGCTTTTCACCGCCTCATATTATAACTTATATATGATATTAACTGTGGCAGCAGTATTGCATCTGAATGCGGAAATTTGTTCCGCATCCCGTCCTGGAATGTATATGACAAGGCTTCCGCTCTAGCCCTAATCTTGAGATTCTGCTCTAAGAATGCAAAAGGTAGGGCCGCAACATTATTCGTTCATAAAGATGACAGCATTCCAACGCAATAATACTCCAATCGGTATAGTTACGCTGAATCGCATTTTCCACTCATTTCATTCATCACGCTCCTCTACAAACTGAACACCCACACAAGACAACAAATGCGTTTCTTTCACTCACGTTAGTATAATTTCACGCTTTGCAGACATGGAAATCGGCCGATATTGTGTAACATTCACAATACGTCCAATTCATTAAATGACGTCATAATGCAATATTGTCTCATTATACATTACAACGAGAAAACGCGATTCAATGCAACTACCTATCGGAGTACTGCGTTGGAGACCTGCAATTATATCATCTTTATGAATGAACGACGTTTTCCTATTGTGGTCATGGGCATACTTTTTTGTTCTTAAATACGTCGACTACTTACTAGTGCCAAGCTCTACCATCCGTCGTCCACTGTTGCATCTTAAGGCTGCTATGTACAAATCCTATTGGATTCGCTCACCTCAATGTTAACCTATGGAGAAAATTTGTCCACGGATTGCCGACTTGGAATCAAATATTTTTTTTTTTTTAAATTATACTCCGTCATAGAGAAAGAAATTTTACATTCGTGTACCTTTTTCGTTTTTTTTTTTAAATGCAATTAATATTTTAAAATTTAAATTATTCGGAAAAAAATCTGGTATAGTGTGTTTTAAACGCTCATCAATTCCTTCGGTGGACGAAATTTAAAAAATGAATCCGGTAGCGCTTTGCAGAAAAGTTCAGGCTATGTGACAATACCAATTTTATTGGATTATCAGCATTTATGTACCTGTAAATAGGTGACAAAAATATATTTTAAATAAACAATTTGGGCGCAGCGCTTAACCCCCCTATAGAGAGAGAACCATTACAATCCCTCAAAATGTCAATTCTAAGGGGGTGGAATTCTCGAACTCTCAACTGGACTCCTCCCACCACAAGAGTCTGCAAGAAGAGGAAAAGGGAAATACGATTTTTTTTCTTAGTACATAGCAGCCTTAAGGGGACAGTGGACCTTCAAACCTAACTTTTTTTGTTTTAAATGAATTTGCTTGAAATTTGAATATGTGATTAGTACCATAGATATGTAAAAGTCGTTAAAATTTAAAGATGAAATATTAAAAATTTATGAATTATGAATTATTAATTACAATGGGTGATCGGTTTACGAATATAATCCGTTCCAAGACTATGTTCGCAAACCGAAATGTTCGTTAACCGATCATCGATTTACCATAGATTTTTATGGGACTTCGATTAATTCGTTCTGGAGGCCCTAAAAATTAAATTAAAAGATATATATATATTTATAATTTCTTAGTAAGTTTATTTTTTACCGAAATAATACAGTCTTGGATATTAATCAATCATATTTTTTTGTTAATGGGTCGTTAAAGAACATGTCCAATGTCGATTGCTTTTCTATCTTCAAAATTTTCCGGAAGTGATAAATAGCATTGTCGTTGTAGAGATCCCCAACCCTATTGACATCGGCTTGGTTTGGGTGCCATTCTAAGACCGTTGCTTTGACATCCTCCCACTTCTTTAAACGGTCTTTAATAGCAGATGTCGCCATTGGTCCTTTTTCGTCTTCCTCTTTTTCAGAAGGAGATACATTTCGCTGATGTTCTTCATTCAAGATTTCTTCAAGTTCTTCTGTCGTCAGCTCATCTTCATGTTCCATTATGAGCTCTTCAATGTCATCCTCGTTCACCTCCAATTCCAGATCTTTCGCAATTGTCACAATTTCATTCATAATTTCAGGGTCATTATCTCGGTCTCCCTGAAAACAACATTGACACAGTTTTCGCCAAGCAGAAATCAACTGTCGTTGAGTGAGTTCTGACCATACCTTCTGAATGAGTCGGATAGGTTCAAGAATGTCAAATTTTTCTTTCCAAAACGTTTCTAATGTCATTGTTGAGGAAAACTGGCATGCTCGGGAAACACCGACGAAACAGCTTGCGAGTGTACAATTTCTTGAAACCCGCAATAACCTCCTGTTCCATTGGCTGAATCAACGAAGTCGTATTCGGAGGTAAAAACTGAACTGTCAGCCAGGGAAAGTCTATCAGCAAATTATCTTCAAGGTCCTTTGGGTGTCCTGGTGCATTGTTCAATAGCAGCGGTGCTTTCAATGGCAAGTCATTGGTCTCAAGGTAGTCCTGGATGCTGGGAGCACAAACTTCAAACAGCCATTCTTTGAAAAGAACCTGCGTGACCAGTGACGTAGCGAACATAACTGGCGCCCGGGGCACGATACCTTTTTGGCGCCCCCTTTTCCGAAAAACATGTGTAGTAATATAATATATAGAATTTGTGAAAACGAACATTTGGCGCCCCTGTGCGAGTGGCACCCAGGGCATGATAGACCCCCTTGCCCACCCCTCGCTACGCCACTGTGCGTGACCCATTCCCTCTAATTTGATCTCCACATCACTGGCAGTCTTTTCTTGATTATGGATTTTTTTTAATGCTCTAGGATTTTCAGAGTGATAAACGAAAGTGGTTTAAGCTTCATATCACCACTAGCGTTAGCTCCCAAAAGTAACGTCAATCGGTCTTTCATGGGTTTATGCCCAGGAAAATTTTTCTCATCTTTTGTGATGTAGGTACGGTTCGGTATGCGCTTCCAAAACAAACCTGTTTCATCACAATTGAAAATTTGTTGTGGACAATACCCTTCTTTTTCAATGAATTTATGAAATTTGAGACAGATCTTCCCAGCTTCTTCTTTATCTGCACTAGCAGACTCACCATCCATTACCACATGTTTAATGCCAGATCTCCTTTTAAACTTTGCAAATCAGCCAGTGGTAGCCTTGAATTCTAACTTCTCGGATGACGAACCTGGAGTTTGTTCCTTCAACTTCTCAAAAATTGCTCTAGCCTTCTCTTGAATGATGGCCGTACTAGTTACATCTCTTTTAATTTCCATTCGTTTATCCAAACTAAAAGCAACCTCTCCATTTTTTCATGGATGGCACTTCTTTGCTTCTCAGATGTGATTTTCGTTACTCCTTTAGCTGCTTGAGTCTTCTTGATGATATTTTTCTTAGCTAAGATTGTGCATACTGTAGACCTGTTCAGGCCATATTGCCTAGCAACATCAGATATTTTCTGCCCATTCTCTATGTTGGCTACAATCTCTTGCTTGATTTTTATGGTGAGCACAGTTCTTAACACTCCACTTTTTTTTAGGCCTCATAATATTGCCAGATTTTCTAATATTTTTATTTTAATTTATTTTTTATAAGGGGTTCAAAAAAGCTCAGATACAAAAATTCAGAAGGGCAGAAACCAACGAGCGTACATAAAGGTTACGTGTAAATACACAAAGTCTCGGCGCAAACTATGCAGTATGCGACCGTGTCGTGTGCTCCGAGCTCCGACGAGAGGTTGTGACGAAATGTATGACGTAGCTAGCAGCGCCTCCACCGTTTTTACGTAGAATTCGACTAGATGGAACTAGGGATGCGACATCGACAACAAAACATCGATGTTTTGAAACATCGATATTCAATATTAAAACATCGATGCTAATAAAACATCGCCCCAAAACCATCGATGTTTTTAAACATCGATGTTTATGAACTTTATTTTTTTAAAACTGGTTTAGTAACCTTTAAGATTAATGTTACTTCGGTTAGTCATGGAGGGGGGGGGGGGTGTAATTTTACTGTCAGGTTGGGCTGACAGAAATGACAAAAACTTGGTTGCTAGAGTCAGCGCATATCGCAGAATTTCCATTACACATTTTATTACTTTTACCAGAAAATTGAGGAAGAAATTATTGCAATTTATAAACAAATCTTTTATTTTCAAATTAAATAATACAAAAGAAAATTACATATATTTACACCAATTTGAAGTACTGATGCAAAACCAACGTATGGGGGAAAACTGAACAAGCTTATTTTTTTTCTACTGTAAATAACAATTATTGGGGCTATTGGGGCATATAATTATTATTCATTGGTTGTTCATTGCCATTTGTCGTTAATCGCTCCCCTTTTTGTATTCGTCCTTTACAGAATTCAGACTTACATTTACTGATTAGCAAAATTATGCTACGTGGTTAATTTTTTTTTATGGTACATTTTCATTTTAAAAAATATCGAGACAACGTAAAACATCGAGCACAAAACATCGATGTTAAAAAAAAATCGGCTTCAATAAATCGATGTTATGAAAACATCGACATCGATGTCGCATCCCTAGATGGAACTTCGCCATGTAAGCATGGCTCTTAGATTAGTGGCAATTTGTATACCCACTTTAAGGGTTGTAGATACATGTAAAATAAATGTTTATAACTAAAATTGTATCGTTTGTAGACCTCTTGATTAAAATTATTAGATAAACTCACTGAACCAACCCTTGGTTGATCTTGGACTACTAGAGACTTTTTTCGACCTTTTGTCACAGAAGTGTTCGGTAGAATTCGTTTTTGTTCGATATCCGAACATATGTTTGTTGTCCGAACACAAAAATCTTTCGTGAAAGTGTTCATTGTCCGAATTATTCGCAGTCCGAACTGTTCGTTAACCGATCACCCACTGTATATCAATAATTGGCCTAATTAAAAATGTTCCATGCGCATTTCTTATGCATATCATATGGTAATTTTTATTTACAGGATACCTTATAGAACTAACAATGAAACTTATTACTTATTTTAAACATTCAATAAAAGCATAAAGAGAAAACAATAATAATAGTGAAAACACCTTTTTTATGACGCAAAATACCTATAAATCATCTTTTCAAATACAAAATTTAGAAATTCTGAGCTACGAAGCATAATTTTTTTCAATAAGATTTATTTGATATACAGTTAAGTATATAAAGCTTAAATTTCAAAGCAATACGATAATTAGAAATGCTCCCGGAGCAGTTTAAATATTCGTATGACACGAAAATGTTTATTTTGAGAAAAACACATTTAAAGTTATTGCTATTAGTAACCACATAATATCTAAATTAAATACAAATGCCTATAACTAGGAAAGTAATCACAGAAATTAAAAATTATTTTTTGCAACACATTCCTACTCGTCCGTAGTTTCACAATTCAATAAAATAAAAAAATCGAAATTTTGGACAAATTTCGCAATTTTGAAAGTCCACTGTCCCCTTAAATATCGTAACGAAATTATGTGAACAAGTCAGTCTTGACAAATCACTGAGTGCAACGGAACCCAGCGGCGCAATTTTGGGCAATAATATTGACGATCGCCGAGGGCATAATATTTCAGCGCCTTATACTAGTTTTTGCACGCCAAAGATGCACGAAATGAACTCCGTAACCCAATGAAAAGCGTGCGAAGGATCACGAGTGGGTGTTTAGTTATCTTTAACAGCGTCTTAGATACTATAGGTATTTTTTCTATTTGACATGGTTGCGGTGTCATTTTCAAAGACATAATAATTTTAAGGCTGATGTGTAGTAGCCCTATTGAAATTCGCCCAGCCCCCAATGGAGAACATTTTCCCAATGACTGTATTGGATTGGAAGAGTTTGTGAATCCGCAATAGAGAAAGAACATTTTTACTCCGCCATCTCGTTAGAAGTTCCGTGAACAAAGGAAATCAAGTGCGTTTGGAACAGGGGTGCGCAAATCGCAGGTCGCGAAAAAAAAAATTGGAGCAGTCCCTGAACGTTTATATCATGTTGAACTATTTAGTTAAAAATATGCTTTCAATTTTTAATGATTACATATATAATATTCTCATTTACATTTTTTTATATATTAAAAGAGTGTATAGTAGAGAGTATATTTTTTTATATATTATTAAAGTATCAAGTGTAATAGTATATTTAAAGCCGAATACAACATGTAACATAACAAGCATAGAACAATTTTAAATAAATAAGTCAAAATGATACACCCTTGAATAGTGGCTAGCAGGTGACAGATGACAGGAGCATCTAGAAGATTACACTGAAAGTCCAGATGGGCGTTTTCTTTGAAAGAACGGAAGGGCCAATCAAAATTCAAGTTTGTGTCGATGCGGTGTTGGTATTCAATTAATGAATAAACCTAATTTGAGATAGAAAAGATTCGGAGAAAGAAAGAAAAAAAATTAGAAGAGAAGAAAATAAGTGTGCATTTAGAGGGAAATGATTAGATTAAAGAATGATTAAATAATATTAGTGTTTTGCATAATAAGGTTGGAGAGAGAAAGTTACTGAAAGGAATTAGAAAGTTCACCAGTGTAGATCAATGGCTCAGAGCTAAGGCTCTGAACTTTAGTGTAGATGGTAGTGACTTCTGGCCTGACTCGGGTTATGAGGTAAAAAAGGAGTGTGAAGTAAAACATTTTTAAAATAAGAATAAATAATTAATTGGCAATTAAATAAATAATGATAAACAAATAAATAAAAGAATAATAATAAAATTAGTAAATGAAAGAAGTATATATATATATATATGTATGTATATATATATATATATATATATATATATATATATATATATGTATATGTATATATATATATATATATATATATATATATATATATATATATATATATAATGAAGAATAATTAAGTATATTTTAAAGGTATGCAAAGATTACATCCACTTAGTTATTATTATGTAAGTTGGTAGTGTGCACAAAACAGATGCCGAGTTAATTTATTAATGTATTATCTCTGATATTAATTTTACATGATGTATTTTTGAGCAGTATGAGTTGTAATACTACTTGTTTACTGTTACACATAGTAATTAAAAAGAAAAGAAAGAGAAGAAGAAATGTATTGTAATTTAACTTTGCTTGTAATCAGAAATAAATAAAGAAAGGAAAAAGTTCACTGGAACCGGGAACGGCCAGCTCGAAAATTTAACTTGTTTTAGACCTGTTGCCACGGGTATGGCTAGGTAAGAATTATGTTATTTTTGAACTTAAGTTGTTTTGTTTAGTTAACGCGACTTATATACAAAACCTTGCCGTTTATGCATTCGCAGTGGTCGGCATGATTTACGAATTTTTTATATATTAAACTAGGTTTTCAAACAAGTAGCTAGAAAAACCAAAAAACGAACATGGCTTAACCCGGAAGGTGATGCGAGAGTAACACTCAGATATTTCAACAAATATTGACCCAATATAATCCGAGGATCGGGTTCATCTTTCTCATTCTTTTTTTGAAATTTTTAGGTTTATATAAATAAATAAAGTTATAATTTTCAGTGTTTTGACGTGAAACAGAATTACATAATTTCAAATCATTTTAATAATTTTTGCTCATTTTCCCCCATATGAATCGCAAATACATATTAATACTGTTTAAACTGGAAGTTGGAGCATTAATATGTATTTACCAACAAGTGCAGAAGATAAACGGTACATTTTTATTATTGTTTTCATGCAAAGTACATACCCAAAAATCGACACACAGTTCCTTGATTTTAAAGTAGTTTGTCAAAATTTGCTTAATTATTTTTCTATTTTTTCAAGCATGTTTTAAATAAAAAAAATGCTATTATAAAAAAAATTTCATTGGAATCGAGAGATTTTTTTATTGAAAGAAAGATGGCCGTGGTCGAAAACGTTTGCGCACCACTCGGTTAGAACACAGAATACCCCACTTTTCCTCCTAATAATTCCAACAACTTAAAAATATCATTTGCGTTTCTTTCAAAGAATGAAAATGGTGCCCAATTCAAAAATGTGTTCCTCTATTACGCAGTGCAACCTTTCCATCCAATTCAACTAGCATTGACGAAATTTTCCCCATACGTTGACAGTGAGCCGAGCCAATTGCGTAGGGGCCACCAGGCCCTGCAATAAGTTGACAGGTTCGGGGGCGCCGAATGTTGGGGGCCCCAAAATTTTTATTTTAAATGAAAAGAAAGAAAAAATTCCCAATTCAATTTTTTTTGTTTTACCTTTTTAATGGCAATTTTTTTATATATGTCCTTTCAAATTTGATTGATTGGTTCATCATATGTATAAATAATGTATAGTTCATCATATGTATGTTATTGTGTATATAAGGGATTAATAAGTTTTCCTGGTTGCATTGTATTGGTGTTTTAATGATGAAGTTAATATGTTGTATTGCTTTTTGTTATCCGATAATGTTCTAGGCTTCTACACTTCAAATGGCCAATTCTTGATAAAATAGTACTTTCACGATTATTCATGATTATTTTTTGTGTGTGTCAATTTTGGAAATTTTACGCCCGCATCAGTGTTAGGGGGCCCCCACCCCGAGTTGTGCCTATAGTCCAAAATTTCTAAATCGGGCCCTGGGGACCATCGCATGCCGGTCTGGGCAACAGAATTCGTTGCAACTGCAGACTTTTAAACTTGAGCGTGGAATGAATCGCCTCGTCAAAACCCTACCGATTGCGTAACTTTTCCCGATTACAGAGCAATACGTTAATAATTAAGAGTTATAATCGCTAAGACAGAGGGAAAAAAATTCCCCGAACGCATGCGATCGGGGATTTCCCGCTAGTTATTTGCAACGGCCAATTTGAATCGCCACGCTACTCTGCCCCGCCATTGTTACCAATCTAACGACCGCAGACGACGAAAAAAAAAAAAAAAGAGCCCTGACCACGAATATCATCTACGGATAGACAAGAAGGAAAAAAAAACTTAATGACTAGGCTCAAAGGATCGTTCGTCCAACCCATATAGCTGTCATTTAGACGGGTTTCTGAAGCGTGTGTTTCGGTCGCTAGGAAAACCTCCAACTTGACCGGGGACGTCGCGTCGTACGGTGGAAAATAAACACAACACAATGCTTCCGCGATCTGTAAGGCCCTGCAGGGATGCGAGCTAACACAGGAGTGGACGAGGCATTCAGGCGCCAGAGAACGAGCAACAAAACGAATTAAGTCCGCCACGGAGAACTCTTGATCTAATTTTGATACAGAAAGCCCGAGGACGTCTATCACCCCTACGCAGCAGGCAAGGTGATCAGATGAACATGAAAATAGAAAGCGGCAGATTCGATGCCAACTGTCATACACAAATTATTCAGATTACATTAAAAAAAAATAATCTTGTTTGAACGCCCATCTGTTATTTACACATGAAAGACCAGAGACATGAATGAATGCCCGATCGCATCGTTAAAACAGGTGCTCTTGTTCAGTCAACTTATGAGAACTTTTTTTTCACACTTGATCCGAACAAGATTTTCATAAAAAATGATGAGCATTTTGTGTACAATATTTTCAAAAAGTGTTCATTAAATAGATATAAACTTCTTTTTTTTACAATACTAGGGACTTCGCCCCTAGGCTCGCTACGCTCGCTCCTCTGTTATGGCTAATAGCGAGATACATAGGGGTGATTCTCGGGCAATGTAACAGCTTCCATCCATTTACTGTTGTCACCCTTTATGCGAAGGGCGTTTCATCACTGCTGAATTATCAGCTTTAAAATTCAATTAAAAATCGAAAATTTAAGATAGAGACTTCAAGTGAGGTTTATATGAATAAGAAAGCTTTCAGCTTCCAGATTAAGTAAATATTTTCTTTGTAAGATAAAAACTCGAGGAGCATCGTTATTACATCCACATAGGGGACGATATTTCTTGAAAAACTGTGTTTCAGTTTTTGATGAAAATATTAGTCTGTTTTAAAATATTTTTAAACAAATGAGGTCTAAAATGAGGTTTGAAAGAGAAATGTCTGTAGTCTTAGATTGTTAAAAGATTAAAATTCTACGGTCCTTTTTTGGCGAGTTATCGTAATCTGAAGATGAAAAAGTCAATATTTTCCCACAAAACATAAAATTAAAAAAAATTTAAAGTCCGACGAAGAAGAGACATGTCTTACTTTGTTCCCCACATTTTTCTGCATCTATTGGTATCGGTCTCGACCCCATAACCCCAGCGGTTTCGGAGGAGATAGCGTGAGAAGCTTTTGACACTGGCGGCGGGAGTTACTTTTTTTTAAATAGAGAGATTTTGGCAAGGCACATATTTTACAAAAGAAAAGGAACCACTGATCTAAAACGTTCCGGTCCTGCACAATGAGCGCCGGGAAGAACGGTGAGATCTGCGTAAAACGGCAGGTCCACAGGGCGTAAAACCACCCGTCATCTGTAGGTTTGTCCCCTATTCGTAGGTTATGAAGAATTCCAGCTCATTTCGCCAAATATTGCGCCAACTGAAGGTTTATTTTGGGATAATTTCATTGAATATTTCATCACATCAGAATTATAGTATCTTAAATGAGTATTTCTCTGTATTTGGAGAAGTAATTTCTCGCTGCTTAGAAAAGATTTTGGATGACAACATTTTTAGATGACCTGCTTTAGTTGGTCGAACATTTTAATTTCATTTCCTTCAGCTTAGAGCCACATCATTGACCTATCATCATTTTTTTCCTTAATATAATAAAGTTTTGACCAGGGGTGGCTGCAGTCCAAATTTTTTTTCTTTTTTTTTTTGGGGGGGGGGGCAACGTCGGCTCTTAGGGTTTTATATATATATTATATATAATATATTATATTATATTAAAATAAATATATATACACTGAAGTGCCACTGAATTAGGGATAGCAAAGCCTATGCAAATTGTGTAGCGCTGCGCATCATATATGCGCAAGTGAGGGCGCTGTGGTAACTGCATATATAGCGCGTACTGTGGTTGTTCTGAATTAGTTGTTGGAATTGCTAGTATGGGTAAACTGCCTGATTTAGACGCCTTCGGTCGCGGACAAATCGTTGGTGCGCGACGCATGGGCCATTCAATTTCCGAAATCGTCAGACAACTAGGATTTTCAAGGTCGACAGTGTCAAGAGTATACAAAGAATACATGGATGGTGGAAAAAAAACTAGTGATCGGGCAAACTGCAAAGGACAATCAACCTTGACAGTGCGTGGTGAGAGACGGCTCAGGCGAATTGTACGTAGCCAGCGAAGCCAAACATTAGCTCAAATTACCACCCAGTTTAATGACGGTGCCAGTCGTACAGTCAGTAAACGGACTGTGCGACGCTCGCTTCACCGTATGGGTTTCGGGAGCCGTCGACCTACGAGAGTACCATTGCTCTATACTCGCCATCGGGCTGCACGTGTTGACTGGGCAAGAGAGCACAGAGACTGGAGTGTAGAGGACTGGAAACGAGTAGCATGGAGTGATGAGTCTCGATTCCGACTACTTAACGCCGTCGGGAAGCTGAGAATATGGCGTCAAGCTCATGAAGCCATGGATCCTGCATGCCTGGCTGGAACTGTACAAGGGCATGGTGGCTCAATCATGGTCTGGGGTGTTTTTTCGTGGCACAGTTTGGGATCTTTGGTGCGTGTACCAACTTCCCTCAATGCATTTCGGTACGTAGAGTTGCTGGGTGATCACCTCCATCCGTTTATGCTGTTCTGTTATCCGCACGGTAATGGAGTTTTCCAGCAAGACAACTGTACCTCTCACAAGTCGCGGTTGGCTACTGGCTGGTTGGATGAGCATTCCTCTGACTTCTCTGTCATGAATTGGCCACCTAGAAGCCCAGACTGAAATGCTATTGAGCATCTTTGGGATGTTTTGGAACAAGGCGTGAAAGGCCATCACACAGCACCAAAGAACCTTACTGAATTGTGGACAGCTTTAGCCAATATTTGGCAAGCCATTCCCGTGGAACGTTTCCAGAAACTTGTTGAATCTATGCCTCGTCGTGAGGCAGCCGTTATCAAGGACAGAGGAGGCCCAACTAGTTACTAGGTAGGTATCCCTAATTCAGTGGAACTTCAGTGTATAAGAAAAAAAAAATGTCTCATTTTAAATTTAAACTCATTTAGTATTAGGTCTATGATTATATAATTTTAAATTATGGAAAAAAAATACGCCGGGCTTTTTTTTTTTTTTGGGGGGGGGCAATTGCCCCTATTGACCCCCCCCCCCCTTGGAGCCGCCAATGGTTTTGACGTAGATGAAAGATTTCTCATTCAACCGGGTGGAGACAGCAATGAAATTTGAAATGAACCCAAATTCAACGATGAAATACGTATGATTTTAAATATGGTCAAGTTCCGATAAGTACTGATCTAGTTATTATCAGTTGAGGGAGAAATTCTCGCCAAACTTTTGGAATTTCATTTTTGAAGGAGGATTAATAGATGGCAAATCTTTCTTTACACTATTGCAACTTATTGCAGGATTACTATATAGTCAACCTAAGAGTCACATACGCAATCAGCTTGAACAGGTATCTTTTATGGATTTGTAGATTTCGAAAGCTCTTTTCGAACATGACCCTCGCCCAATCTTTTCCCTTTATGAAAAGAAAATTCCCGAAGCAATTTTTTTCTGAAATATAAAAGTTTTTGAAAGATATAAATCATACCTATCACGTTCTTAGCCTGTTCGGTAATCGCCCTTTAAATTTCTAGAGAGAAATCAAGTATTAGAACTAGAAGATTATTTTAAAACCTTTTAAAATAAAGCTATTCTGGAGAAAACTTAATGACATAAATAAATGGCAATGAATATCTCTCTAGTCAGTTATTCGAGAGAGTTATTAAATCTGGGGGGAAACTGAACAGCAACTCTACTGCCTAAAAATCGAAGAACATTTTTATGAGAATATTGTTTTAATTTGTGACGTCAGAGCGAGCGAATTCAGTGGCTCGGCACATTAGCAAAACGTTTAAAGAAATAGGATGGCAGAACCTTTGGAACAAAACCCTAGCGAATGCATTCGACCCGCTGTCTAGAAGCCCCCACTTGATCTAGTTTACTTATTTGTTGATTCCAGCGCCGCATAATATTAAATGCAATTAGAAATTTTCCATTTCTGTTTATTAAAACAGTCTTTAGAAAGAGATGGGCCTGCATGTGAATGCATTAGCTGGAGATCGATCCGAATGGACATTCCTTATACAGAGGCTGTTCGCACATTTTTTAGACAATTTTGGTAAGCGGGAATAAAAAATCGGTTGCTGCAAAAGAAATAATTGCAATTGTACTATGTTTTTAAAAGTCAAAATTATCATCTGCAGCTTGAAAGTTTTGTTTTCATTCAAAATGGCGTTTTTAACAAAGCAGTGGTTCGAAGGCTACATTTATGCTCTTTCCGAAGAGAAATATGCATACTCCGTTATCCAAAAACGATGTGAGAGTCATGGTTTTGTGATATCTAAAGCGTCGATAGGCAATATCGTCAACAAGAAAGAAAAAAACGTCAAATTGGAGCCTCAAGTGGGACAAAAATTCCAATCAAGTATCCAAGGAAAAAACGGACATCTTCGATTATTGCAAAGGTACGTTGTTTAATGTTAAAAGAAAATCCCCCTAGTCAAAGGACAGTTGCAAAATCATTAAAATGCTCGGTTTCCACTGTAAACAAAATGATAAACGTTGATTTTGATTAAATCTCAAGAAAGCGAAAAAACGCAATGTGCATCGTCTTCTTCCAAATCATATCGCTGAACGCAGGACACGCTGCAGAATTCTATATGAGAAACACTTATCCAAAGAAAAATGGAAAACAATTGTCACAATAGATGAATCATGGGTGTATTTAAATGATTGCAACAAAAAAAGAGCCATTTATTATCATAAAAGGGGAGAAAAAAATTTAAGTACATGGTTCAAAGAATCGAAAGAAAGTTTTTCTAAGGGATTCATGATTGTTGCTGGTTTTTCTTATAATGGCAAGTTAAAAATAAAGAGAGTGGAAAAAAATATCAAGATTAACTCCAAATACTATCAGGAACATATTTTATCGCCAATTTTTCTGAATGAAATACCATCGCTTTACCCACAGTGCCATCAATCTGTGAGACTCCATCAGGACAAAGCTAGCAGTCACACATCAAAATCCACTGTAAATTTCCTAAAAGAAATGGAACAAAAAACTGGTATCAAGGCCATACCCTTCACTGATATCCCTACTAAATCTCCCGATGTATCACCTATGGATTTTTGTGCTTTCGGACTTTTAAAATCTGCATTATCCAAACGTCGTCCCCAAACCCTCACAGGACTCTGGAAAGCTGTTCAGGAGGAATGGGATAGAATACCTCTTCTGACACTTCAAAAGGCATTATTATCCTGGAAATTGCGGTGTCGAAAGATAGTTCAGAATAAGGGATGTCAAATAGAACATTTAAAACACAAGAATTTTATGTAATTTAGTTTTGTGAATACAATATACATCGTCTAAAAAATGTGTGAACAGCCTCTGTAGTAGGCAAATTCGTGGCTTTGAATAGGCGCAGATAATCTGCTTGTTTGGGGTATGTGCATAACAAGCGGAAATAAAGGTTTTAATGGTTCTTTCGACTTCGCAAGACTGAGAGAGTCCATTTTTCCTTACATAATGCAGCTGTCAGGGGAACGATACACACTCTCCGAAGAATCGATTTCGAACTCCATACCCTTCTGAAGCATATCGCCGTACCCGAACGCAAGGATAATAAATCGAGATTTGCTGACTAATACATCTAGAAGTTCCGCGAGATCATTCATTCTGACATCCTATCGGAATGTAGAAACAAACCCATTGCAGCTGTTCGCAAGACGGGAGCGTACATTTCGAAAACTAATTGCGAAAAGTCGTTAGCGAATGAAGTCACTCGCTCTGCGAAGGGAAATTAACGAATGGGCTGAGTATGCGACGGAATGGCTCTACGAACTAACGAACATTAAAACGGCCCATGTTCTCACTCTCTTCCCCGTATGACTCCGCCCGTGGTGTCGTCAGCATCTTGTACGATGCAATTACAAAATCTTCCAAAACGGCAGCACGGCAAAATATTCGATCTGCAGGGATAAAGAGCTGAGTGGGGAATCATAAGGTACAGGTAGCCCCAGTGGCGTAGCGAGCATAACTGGCGCCCGGGGCACGATACCTTTGTGGCTCCCTCCTCTCTGAAAAACATATAGTAATATAATATATAGACCCTATATTGGCGCCCTAGATAAACATATAATAACATAATATATAGACCTTATATTGGCACTCCCCCCCGAAAAGCATATAGTAACATAATATATAGACCTTATGTTGGTGCCCTCCCCTAAAAACATATAGTAATATAATATATAGCCCTTATATTGGCGCCCCCCACAAAATAATATAGTAATATAATATATATACCTTATATTGGCGCCCTCCCCGAAAAACATATAGTAATATAATATATAGACCTTATATTGGGGCCCTCCCCTGAAAAACATATAGTAATATAATATATAGACCTTATATTGGCATCCACCTCGAAAACATATAGTAATATAATATATGGATCTTACATTGGCGCCCCTCTGCAAGTGGCGCCCGGGGCATGATAGACCCCCTTGCACCCCCCCCCTTTGCTACGCCACTGGGTAGCCCTCCTACAGCACGGCATCTTGCAACACGGTTTCGCTCTAACACGATAGGATAAATTGCGGGAACCCTCGTATAACACTACAACCTGTAACACGGTTTCGCTCTAACACGATTAAAAAAATTGCGTAAACCTTTGTACAACACTGCACTTCTACAGCACTATGTAACATGACTTTTGTTTAACACATTTTAAAAACTAAATTTCATTAAAATAATGACGGGAGGGAATAATGAACTATAGTGGCTTTACATGAAAATGTATAAACAAATTAGAAATTGTAAAAAATCTAAATGAAGAGAAAGGTTCTGAAAGTGAAGATGATATCGTTCAACCGAAAAAGCATTCTCGTTAGATTCTACTGAACAGTGATGAGGAAGAAATTTATTAAATTAAGGTTGCATTAAATGAAAATAATATTTTTTATTTCTTTTCGTTTTGCGTTATACATACATTTATATTTTTAATAAAAATTAAGTTGCTTATATGGAATTTTAAAAAAAATTTGTTTTTAATAAGTTTTCGGAACGTAACCCCCCCTTTCTGTACTGGCTCTGGGTCTCATATAACACGGTTTCACACAACACGGCATTTTCTGGGAACCTATCTACGTGTTATACACTGAAGTGCCACTGAATTAGGGATACCTACCTAGTAACGAGTTGGGCCTCCTCTGTCCTTGATAACGGCTGCCTCACGACGAGGCATAGATTCAACAAGTTTCTGGAAACGTTCCACGGGAATGGCTTGCCAAATATTGGCTAAAGCTGTCCACAATTCAGTAAGGTTCTTTGGTGCTGTGTGATGGCCTTTCACACCTTGTTCCAAAACATCTGACTACTATTGAAGATGCTCAATAGCATTTCAGTCTGGGCTTCTAGGTGGCCAATTCATGACAGAGAAGTCAGAGGAATGCTCATCCAACCAGCCAGTAGCCAACCGGGACTTGTGAGAGGTACAGTTGTCTTACTGGAAAACTCCATTACCGTGCGGATAACAGAACAGCATAAACGGTTGGAGGTGATCACCCAGCAACTCTACGTACCGAATTGCATTGAGGGAGGTTGGTACACGCACCAAAGATCCCAAACTGTGCCACGAAAAAACACCCCAGACCATGATTGAGCCACCATGCCCTTGTACAGTTCCAGCCAGGCATGCAGGATCCATGGCTTCATGAGCCTGACGCCATATTCTCAGCCTCCCGTCGGCGTTAAGTAGTCGGAATCGAGACTCATCACTCCATGCTACTCGGTTCCAGTCCTCTACACTCCAGTCTCTGTGCTGTCTTGCCCAGGCAAGACGTGCAGCCCGATGGCGAGTATAGAGCAATGGTACTCTCGTAGGTCGACGGCTCCCGAAACCCATACGGTGAAGCGAGCGTTGCCCAGTCCGTTTACTGACTGTACGACTGGCACCGTCATTAAACTGGGTGGTAATTTGAGCTAATGTTTGGCTTCGCTGGCTACGTACAATACGCCTGAGCCGTCTCTCACCACGCACTGTCAAGGTTAATTGTCCTTTGCAGTTTGCCCGATCGCTAGTTTTTTTCCACCATCCATGTATTCTTGGTATACTCTTGACACTGTCGACCTTGAAAATCCTAGCTGTCTGACGATTTCGGAAATTGAATGGCCCATGCGTTGCGCACCTACGATTTGTCCGCGATCGAAGGCATCTAAATCAGGCAGTTTACCCATACTGGCAATTCCAACAACTAATTCAGAACAACCACAGTACGTGCTATATATGCAGTTACCACAGCGCCCTCACTTGCGCATACATGATGCGCAGCGCTACACAATTTGCATAGGCTTTTCTATCCCTAATTCAGTGGCACTTCAGTGTAAGAGGGTTACCTATATCTGAGTTATTGGGGTTTATTCATTCTAAATATTATTATGCTATGCTTGCAAAATAAAATAAAAATAAAGCTTAAAAAAGAAAAATTAAACTCCGAGGAATTCATTCATCAGTTAATCCCACCAGATTCCAGGTGTCTTGAGACATTTAAGAATTTCCCCAATTCTCAAATGCCAGGAATCAGTGAGGAATTTTTTGGGGGGAATAATATACGAAAGTGTCTATTCAAAGTAGAGGGAACACAGTAACTTACAATCAGTTGCGTATGACAGCGATAGTCGAACATGGACCCTTTACAGTTCCGAGGCTTTCTTACAAACTTTTTCAAATGCATTCCTATTACATTTAGTGAAATGTGAAAATTTCAGTAGGAAACAATCGCATATATACAGGGTGATCGTAAACTATGTCGACAAAATAAGAGGGGTGATAGTGCTCATCAAGACGAACAATATTTACAATGGAACCTACGGCCGCATTCCCCTAAGTCTGTCAGAAAAGCGTCTAGTCCAAGTTAAACTTTCGACACTGGAAAAAAGGAGAATAAACCAAACTATAAGTTGCACAATCCCATTTAGATCTGAGAAAGAATCAAAATAGATGCTCAAATGTCGTCCAAGGATGTCGCTGCTCAGTTGTCACCCACGAATGATAGACTGTCTTACCCTCACATACACTCCTGGTGTCGTGCTCATCTTGTCTGCTTCAACAACGATTCTCGCGACGAGATCTTCCACTGAGTCCCTAGGTGCCTCGTGTACACCAATGATTTCACGTGTCCCCTAAAGAAGTGTAATAGATTTAGGTCCGGTGAGCGGGGAGGCCAAGCCATAGGTCCCTCCCGTCCAATCCACCGTCCAGGGTGTGGCATTCAGGAAGTGGCGGGCCGTGGTGCTGGTGTGGTGGGGCTCCATCATGCATAAACCACACGTCTCTCTGTGGGGGACGGATGATAGCTGAATAGCTAGGGCGTTGGCATTCGGTGCCAGAGTTCGTGGGTTCGAGTTCCACTGTTGCCATGGATGTTTGTAGCCGTTCGGAATCGGCTTTAAGCAGTAGGTCCGGGGCTAATTAGCCCTCGTGTAGCAAAAAAATGACCGTAGTGCTTCAAATCAAACCAAACCCTCTGTGTGGTGAGCGGAAGATCTTGCAAGGTACCAGGAAGCACTTGCTACATGAAGACAAGGTACGCTGCGCCGATGAAACGTTCTATCGAGAGATACGGTCCCACCAGCCAATCATCAATGATACCTGCCCAGATGTTCACTGAAAATATCTTCAAGTGTTTACGAGGAGGAGTCTTTCTGAATAGGATTCTGCAACTTATAAATTGGTTTTTTTCTCATTTTTATTTCTAGTGATGAAAGTTCAACTTGGACACCGAACTTTACGCTTTTCTGACATACTGAGGGGAACGCGGCCCAAGGTGTTCGTCTTGATGAGTGCTATCTCCCCTCTTATTTTGTCGACATAGTTCACGATCATCCTGTATATCTGTTCCAAACATTTGCATTAATTATTCTTGCAATTTCTAGCAAAAAAAAATAAAAATGACATAATTCTCTATTTTCTACTTTGTGTCTACTTTGAAGTTGTGTCAAGGCAGTTTTCAAAGCAAATCCATCACCAGCTGGTCATTAACTTAGTGGCGACCAGTAGAAGAGCAGTAATTGCCCCTGTCCGAGGGAATGGTTAGCCCTTCAGTTGCAGTTTAACGCCACAATATTGTAATTAATGTCTAATACGGGAAATCGAGAGACATTTCTGGGTACGCTAACTTCAGGAGGCAATTTCTAATTTAACTATTTTTACATTTCTTCAACTTTCTGAATCAAGGTCAATTTTCAACGATATTTCTCCCACTTTTCCCATGCATTTTGAAATTTTTGTAACGCTTTAGGCTTTTCAGGGTATCTGACCAGTAGTAACCCTGTTTAAAGTTAAATATAGACGATCGAAATATCAAATAAAAATAATGAAAAAAGAAGCTAAAACAAGGTCACTGGGCTTACTCCTCTGATCTGACATTCAATCATTACTCCCCTTATCGACTGAAAAACGTCCCAAACAAAAATAAGCCCAAGTTGCTCGGTGTAGAAACATATGAACTGTCCTAACGCGTTTAAAGATCGTTACTAAAGTAACTCGATTAGCAGACTGCGGACAGCGTCTCAGATGCACAGGGCAAAGACCCCATTGGGATTTCCCCATCCAGGTTTCCCCAAATGACTCCGGTGACTTCCAAGAGTTCATTCAGTTCTTGCTTTTTAACAAATATTATTTCTTAGTATCATTATTTATGTAGGGTTTTCCGTGCAGCTGCAGAGTTAGTTATGTTAAAAATGATTATACCAGCTAACATTACGCTTTTTTTCTGCAAAATTGTATGCGGGCCTTTAAAATTGCCTAAAAGATGTACTCAGTTGTAAAAGGCAAATTATCACAAACACAAGGATTTTTTCAATTTAATCTTTTTCTTTAAAAAGAAAAGGCAAATAACATTTATAAGAAACTTATTACAATTTCTGCACTAAAATCAGCAGATCGGAGAAAACTGAACAGAATGTATAGAGCTCATTATGCATTTTGCCACCTTCCATTTTGTACCGTGACAGACGATGGAAGTGGGCTGACAAAGTTGTAAGGTTTATATAAGATTCGATTCACAATAATCGAACTTTTAGGTGAATAAAGTTAAAGAAACCGCTTAATATTGGTTAATAAATAACTTTAGAGCAATGAATGCATGCGTGTGTTGGAGCAAGCAAGGAAGACAGAGCTTTGGCCTTTAACATACATTTATTTAATAAATCACAAAATTCAATTAAAGTGTAATTGCTACAAGCACAATATTCCCTTTCATATTAACATTTCACATACGAGAACTCAGAAGCAGAGGCAAACTATATGGTCAAAGTAATGATTTTTAGAGTCTATGGGGAGGCACTTACTACAGCTGAAGTATGCAGCGATGAAAGATGGACCCAAAATCACGTCATATACAGGAACATCTCGGCGGGTTACTGGCACTTCTCCTAGACTCTGAGGCAGTCGAGACTCTCTATCATCTGATCTCTAAGAAAAAAGTGGGATAAATCTGGACCTTCTCTCCTTTTCCTTTCTTACTTGGAGGGGCTGTTGTCCGTTTACGGGGGGAGGGCATTCTGGCCCGCCCCTCTTTTTCATTGGGCAGTGGGCTGTTTATCTCTCTCTCAGTGGTTCCTGCCCCAATTGGTTCCTTATTATACTGTCCCTGTCCATAGTCTACGAAGTACCTCCCCACCATAATTTTCATTTGCAATACCACTTTGACCCTTATCATCTGAAGGTTTTACCGTGGGCCATAAAATAAAGACCATCCATCTTGTAATATTTATAGACTTTAGATCGCTATCGATGGCCACACCGACAGCTATTATTCTATTTCGTCCTGGTGTACAAGCCCCTATTTACCCCTGCCTCTGCAGCCTTTACAATAGATTCGTTCTTGGCCACACACCGTGGGGAATTATACCATTCCGCTTCTACACTTAAGATATGGTAATTGCGGCATACGCGCTTGGTATAAATACCAAGCAGCTAGATTAAAGAAACGAAGTAGTAGCACAGAGGGTAGAGCGCTGATCTCGCAACCTGTAGGTTGTGAGTTCGAATCCCCAAACTTTCACTTTTTTCAAAATTACCCCCTCCCCTCCAGTTGGCTGGGTTCTGGCTTGCAAACTCCTTTCTAGTATCTGTCCTTAATTTATTGAAATAAAAAAATAAATAAAAAATAAAATATATATATATAAAAAATTTATAAAATTAATACGTAGACCCCGGTCTACGGTTAAAAAATTCTTAAAAATGATACTTGATCTTGGATTCAAGCTCAAGGTAAAAAATATTTATTTTAATTAACATTTATTCTCCTTTTTAGTTATTTTCCTTTTCTCTATCCACTAAACTTTCTCAGGTCGCAGAAATTCGAGGAAACAAAGACACTTCTCTCCTATCTCTTTTTTACTAACATCCACCGACATTTATATTCTGGCAAACTCCAGAAAAAGCCAAGTTAATTTTTAGAAGTTGGGAGTAAAACCTTACCCAGGCACTTCTACCCAATCTTGTTGCTGATTGTTGATTGATTAAAGAAACGAAGTGTTGAGGGAGGATTTAGGTTGCGTCAAGCCTACGCGAGTTCTTGTTAGGTCCAAAGTTTACGTGGCAGCACTGCTGGTTGACTTTTCAAGTATTGTGAGTATTGCAAAGTGTATTTTTCTTGAATGAGTAGTTATACAAGTGAGTATATTGAATTGTATTTTCCTTGCATGAATGCTATATATATCTCGTACTAGTCTTACGCATTGCTTACGTTGAAAAGAATAGATATATGTGCAAATGCTTGAATAAACATTGTTTTTGTGTAAGAACTGTGTTTGAATGAAATTATTTAGAGTGCCACTTCAAGATGCACATACCCAAGGTAAGGGAAGAAGTGTTAAATCTCTATAAAGTGCAGCCAGAGTCCTTTTCCTGCGGCGTATTCATCGGTTATGCTTTGCTCATGACTAGGACGAAACCTGGGTTCCCGTACGATGGAGATGTATACTTTTTGCTTTGAAACTCAACAGCTCTGGAAGAAGAACCGTAACCCGAGAATTCTGGGTACCTAATTCTTCACCCCCCCCCCTCCCCGAGACACAGCTCAAAATAAATATATACGATACATTTATAGAAAAAAATGAATGCTCTTAATTAAACACTTTTGCGCTTTTCCTCGTGAACATTTCATTTCTAGCAATCCCGTGTTCTCTTACAAGGCTCGCGTTCAAGTTTGTTAATTAGAGACGCCCAATTCTTCGACAGCTAAGGCATTCCATTCACACGACTTAAATTTCGAGAGATATTAACTTAGTTGTGCATTAACGCAAAATAATTCCACTGATCATTTAACGAAATGTAAATGACGCGTAGACATAACGATCACTTCGACGCCTGGAAACATTTAATGTTGAAAATTTAATTTTTTCATTTGAAAATTTTATACTGAAATATAGCAATCAGAAGGGCGTTTTACCGTCCAATTTAAGAGGAACTTAACTCTACTTAAGCAATCGTTCTTCCTCTCTTTCATTCCGAACCTGAGCGCAATCACTAGAAAAACATTTATTCAACACACCTATACTGTACAGCGGTTGAGCGCATATCTCCCTTTTTCGAGGTCGAATCCTTTTAAAAGCGTGTGACATAACACCGAATCGCAGATGTACCTCGCGAGAGGTGACAAACTATCCGTGAACCGATTTCGCCCTAACCATTGTTTCATAAATTTCGCGCACAGGTAACATGATTTGCATGCCGAGTTAATCCGTTCGCGTGACTTATATGCCCAACAACTGGATGCTTCAATGACAACGTCTACATGTGGAGAAGAAGGTACATTCTTAGAAACAAACTTTTGAAGAACTATAAAATTGTTAAATAGAGTTTTAAATACATTTTCTTGGTTTGTATCTGCGGACTTAGCCATTGGGAAGTTTTCAACAAGCTCTTTTCTTATGATTATCAGTACCATCGGAGAAATTTCTGCCAATTATATGTGTATCAGTTATCACAAGTGCTGATAGCGTATTTCCCCAGACTATTTCAGGTATGTTTTCGTGTCAGCGTGACAGCTTTCTAGACTCGAAAGATAAGAGGGCGTCAGAATGAGCTAATTAATATGCACCGTTTATCTAAACATTCATTCAGATTTGTCTGGTTTCACTAATTCAAAAATCTGGAAAATAAAACGTGCCTTCATCACCGAAAAGAATCTATGCGACTCAAAATAGATCTGTAGGAATAAGGTTGCCAACGTATCCAAAAGAATTTTAGTTCAAATAGACATCTGACGGCGAAAGAGTTTTCGAAGATTATTATGACCATTCCCCAGTTCGCTTACTACTGGCGGAATATTGTTAGATAATATGATATACCTAAACATAAACTACCCTGCAAGAAAAGAAACTTAAAATAATCCCCTACAACTAAGTAAAAAGGAACTCCATTCGTGAATTTCAAAAGCCGAAATGGCTTTGCATAGGCAAAATTCCGTTGTGAGGCATTCTCTTGCACGGATCCTAACGGAAGAAGTTGTACCGCTTTTCATAAGTTTACAAGTAAAAATTCTATTTGACAGTTTATAGTTAAAATTTTTAAGTGGTTTTTGTACTTCTTTCATATCTCATTTCAGTAGTTTGGGGGGGGGGGGTTGTCTGTTATGTCGTAAGGCACTCATCAGATACAGTGCATAGTCACTGTCACCGGACGTTGGAAAGTAATAAGATCGCATGATTCAGGTTTTTGTACTTTGCAAATGGTGGGGTGAAATTGAGTTTTAGCCAGGTAAAGGACAGTTCAAAAAAAGTCTGATGAGAACTTATGCCTTGTTCACATTGTTTCCAGATTGGAGCGTAAGCGATAAAAAATTTAACCAATCACAGACCTAAACTCAGTTATCACGTGATATGACCAAACCAATCGCAGGTGAAGTCAACAATCTCGGCGCCAACGGTGGAATGCTAGGCAGCAGTTCGGAAGCAATGGCAACATGGATTAGCATGATCCCCACCTGTTAGCTGATTCCCTGCAAAGGCAAGGGGTCTTCGGGAAAACGAAATAACCAACACATCGTTGAATAAAGGTTTCTAACTTTTTGGTTCCAGTTAAATTCGTTTCCTTTGTCACGAAGCAAAAAAATAAAAATAATGTAATCGAACTATCAACAAATCTAGTTCTTATAAATATCGAGGATACCAACGAGAAATCGACGCTCAACTTTGCTGAAATGAGAACAGATGTTGTTTATTGGCATTAAAGAAAGTTAAAATATTGTGTCAACATTGATACATTCTAAAATACCATAATTTGTTAAGTATTTGCGAGAACACCAGTCGGTTCCTTCTTTCACCAGAAAATCAAGTTGTAGTGTTCTACATCCACTTTAGGATTAGGGTAAACGACTGATTTTAGGCAGAAATAGTCCATTCCTGTTCAAATAACAGGGATGAAACGTACTCTGCGAATGTCTAAAAATTGTACATGCTACAGAATCAAAATTTTCGTATTTTTTACATGAATGGATGTAGTCGAAATTGACATAAGGGGAAGCTGTATTTATTTATTTATTTATTTATTTTTGTTAGAGGGAGAATGATATCTACGATAGAATTCTCTACACCTTGTCAGTTTGCTCTATAGCACCGTTTCTTCCCCACCAGGCATCTTCATCAACGACCTAGTCACGCAACTTTCTTGGGGCACTCCTGAAAACAGCAGTGCGAGAGTCCTAGATGACCAACACAAGAAAAAAAAAACTTCATGTCCTTCAGAAATCTGTTATTAAAGGGACACTTCTTAAAGTAAGGCTTCGCAACTCAAAATGGGACGAAAGCCCTATTACTCTATGGAAAACTGCCGCATGAAAATGATGTAGATGGAAGAGCAAAAAATATTTTATCTACTGAAATATAAATTCTTGATTATTCTGAAAATCAAATAAATCATTGCTTTTATATCCCTTTCGTAGTATTATAAATCTAAAATTAACATTCCCCTTTTTTAGATTTATACGAGGGTCATTTTTTAAGTAAGAACCGTTTTGTAATGGAGTAAGAGAAACTTTAGTTATGAACGTAAGTTGTATCACAAAATATGAACATTTTTTCACTTTTCAACATAGTCACCATTAACATTTAAACATCTGTCAAGTCGTGTCACCAGCTTTTGGATCCCATCATCAAAGAACTCTGCCGCTTGACCGTTAAACCAGTTAGTCACAAACATGTCATCATTTTCCAAGCGCTTTCCACCAAGAAATTCCTTAAGTTTTGGAAACAGATGAGAGTCTGATGGTGCTAAGTCAGGGCTGTATGGTGGATGATCCAGTAATTCCCAATGAAAATTGTCAAAATCGACGTCGGGGACTGCTCTCTAGCGGCGTCGTTCTGCTTCACGACAAAGCCCGGCCTCACGTTGCGGCAAGAACAAAGACGCAACTGGACAATTTTCATTAGGAATTACTGGTCATCCACCATACAACCCTGACTTAGTACCATCAGACTTTCATCTGTTTCCAAAACTTAAGGAATTTCTTGGTGGAAAGCGCTTGGAAAATGATGACATGTTGAAAGAAACTGTTACTAACTGGTTTAACGGTCAGGCAGCATGATGGGATCCAAAAGCACGTGACACGACTTGACAGATGTTTAAATGTTAATGGTGACTATGTTGAAAAGTGAAAGAATGTTAATATTTTAGTTTGTGATACAATTTACGTTCATAACTAAAGTTTCTCTTACTCCATTACTAAACGGTTCTTACTTAAAAAATGACCCTCGTAATATTATTCGTCTTCATGAAAGGCTTGAGTGAGCGCATGTTGTGCAGGCCTTCTTTAAAGAGTAGGCGACGTAGGCAGACGAGAGAAATCTTTAGATTTTAGAGAATGGAAGAAAATTTAGTAACTATTCGATGTTGCAGGTATACCATATATGTGTGTGGCCTCATTTTAATACTTTTTTTTTGGGGGGGGGATGAAAACTTTGAATTTAACAAACGAGGGATGGTTTGTTGCAAGGATTTATTCGGAACACATTTTTATAAATTTCTTGGGATTTTTTTGTGAGTTTTTATATTAAAATTTATTTTCTTATCATGAAAAAAATGAAACCTGGACCCCGTAAATGGTTATTCTTCACATGCAGTGTAATGTAGGCAAAACTATGTATTTTTGCACGCGTGGGCAAAGTAAAATTTATTACTACGCGTAATAAGATGAAATCAACAACGGATGGAGGGTTTACCTTAATTTTGCACCACTACACAAAACCGGCCAAATTTGACAAAATTCTTAGTATTTTTAAAAATTATTGAATTAAAATTTATTCTCTTATTGTTATATATAGAGAGAGTAACCTGGATTTCGAACGGATTATAGTAGTGTTCTTTGGCACATCCATTTGAGCCAAAGAACACTATAATCTTGTCGAAATTACGAATTTTTGCATGTGATGCATGTACAGTAAAATATATCGGTACATATAGGAAAATCATAACAGGAGATCCATCATCATTTAAAACTAGATGTTCATCACTCATATAAAATTCGATGCACTAACGTATCAAACCCTTGAAAAAAGTCCTTTTAATTTTTATTGTTGATATTAAGAAGCCACGTGTTCACGTTACGTATTTTCCCAGCAAGTGTCCTGTAAGTTATCACCAGGCCATTTGTTGTCAATATTTCTAGCACGTCGCTCGGATGGCTTATTCGAGAGCGAAAACGAAAAGGGAGTAGGGGAAACCCTTGTACCTAGGGCCATCGTGTACCTAGGGCCACCATACTTTATTTAAATAATTATTATTTTACAACATTTTTACTCATTGGAGTCAGTGACAACACTGTTTCAAATTATAACAGCCATTTTTAATGAAAGCAAGAAGAAGCTATAGTTAAATAGAAAAGAAAGTTTTGATTTGATGATCAAAACTAAATTTTTTCACTTCAATTTGAAGTCTTATTTTGTGAAAGAAAGTGCAAACTTATGTTTTAATGTGTAGCAGATAATTTTTGTAATCATTAAAGGGGAAAATGGTACAAAAACAAAGTTTGGTTTCTGCAGGTCTTTGGCTATAGAAGCCATTTTGCCAAAAACAACAACATCTTGTACCTAGGGCCATAATCTTGTCTTGTAAATAGGGCCATGGCCTCTGGTAAAAAAGATGTGGACGAAAACTTGGCAAGTGTATAATTCTCACTGATACCCCCGAGAAAAATGAAATTCAAGCACAAATATTGAAAAAAGTAATTGTTAAAAAAAAAGGTTAATTTTCTGTTTCAAACACAGATTACGTAATGTTGGATCATTAAGAAGACAATGGAGAAAAAACATACATTAGAAAGTTATGAAAAAATAAACATTTCTTCCTTACTAAGATTTTAGAAGTTGTGCATGAAAGAAATAATGCATACAAATTGTTTTTTTTATTGTAAACAACAATTTCAGTTTTTGGAAATAACTGGCCCTAGGCACAGTGTTATTGTACCTAGGGCCATTTGTAATGTTTTTAAAATTTTCAATATCATTTACAAAATTTTTTTTCTACACTTGATGTGGTTTTTATTTAAAGAGAATAAAGCAAGTAATCTATACAAAATATTTTATTATTGTAAGTTAGTTATAAGTAAAGATACTGCCATTTGAAAATAGCCGGCCTTAGGTACAAGAGTTTCCCCTACATATAGCTACTGCTTTCTGCACCTAATCGAAACTGGCATACTACTTTCTTATGATGAAGGAAGTATGTCGGGTTCGATTTGGAAACAAACAGGAAAACAGGGAACTTTATGAATTCCCCAATGCAGTCGAAAGGGCGAACATTACGTTTCAAGTTAATTAATCGTCAGGCTGAGGAGCATGAGGTGTGATTGCCCCAGTGAACAATGTTTTGCCATTAACAACGATATTTATGACCACCAGACCATATACGGGATCCACCCGTTAACGAAGCTGACAGATCAAGTAGAAAACAGATCGTAGAAGGCGGAGTAGTGAAAGCATAGGCGTAGCGACGGGGGGGGGGGGGGGAAGGGGGCACGCCCCCCCCACAAATTAACTTGAAATAAAGTAAAACGTTAATAGAAGTTCAGTTAAAATCGGTAAATTGTAGAAAACTTTTATGAAAGTTGGTTTTTCTCCGCTTTTTCAAACTGCGAAACTGAAGTTTGAAATTATATTTTTCTGATTGTATAACTTTTGAATACTACTCAAACATAAATTCAATTGTTATTCAATTTTAAAAAAATCATAATATTTCATATTTTAAGGCCTGTCTGGTAGTCAATGCGCAGAGAGGGCCCTAACTGAATTCAATTCGTGCTCCCCCAAAAGTTAGAAGCACGCTACGCCTACGAGTGAAAGGGAATAATAATTAGAGGAATAAGATCAATTCTATTTCCATGCAGTTGACAAAGATAATGTAGGCATGAAAACTCTCATTTTACACTGCAGAATTTAAGAAGCTATTTTCCTTTTCTCCGTCACAAGTCTTAAAGATTTTAGCACTTATTCGTGTAACGTTACGTAAATAAATATGTACTTCAATTTTCTCTTTTTTTTGTACTCCCCGTTCAATAGGCTCCCAGCCAATCTAAATCCGTCAACTCGAGTGAGGTATAAAAGAATAACAAATTCCGAGTTTGTGTAAGAAACAACAATGGCTGAATACGGATATAACATTTTCAAGAAATCTCTCGGATAATAATAATAATAAAAAGAAGGCCAGAGCTTTCAGAACTTCATTAGACGGCATCACGACTGACTTATTAATGCTCGCATTGTGCCGTGACATTGTCACGACGGTACTGAGTCGATGATAGAAAAAAAAGAGGGAAAGATGTCCGCGGGTTCACAAATGCTGAGTTACGAGTTGCTTCGGTCATTTACGATGCTGCAGAACAATGAGTGGATCGAGCACGCATATTCGTCGGACGGGATATTTATCGGGCGAGTGCTTTCCCCGTCGGCCAAGTGAAGAGTTGCATCTCGACCGTGTTCTTCAAAGTGTCTTTCTAGCTACTGAGTCCCAGATAATACAGTAACCACCGCTTATAGTGATCAGCGGTTATAAGAATCAACCGTTTATAAGAATCAATATCGCGAAAACAAAAACAAATGTATTATTTCCATGTTAAAATTTT